>PVJX010018072.1:0-22547 GCA_004027295.1 Dolichotis patagonum
GCGCAGATCTCAGGAGACGCTCTTGCTTCTGGTTTCCCCGCCCTGGGGTGGCCGAGGCTCCCCAGACCACAGTCACTTTCCAGGGCGGCAGGCTGCTTACTGGTTGGCTCGGCGCCCTAAGTTCCAGCATGGCGCGGATCTCAGGAGACGCTCTTGCTTCTGGTTTCCCCGCCCTGGGGTGGCTGCAGCTCCCCAGACCACAGTCACTCTCCAGGGCGGCAGGCTGCTTACTGGGTTTTCATTTCTTAATGTGGTTTTACTTGGTTATTTGTTTGTTTGTTCTTTTTGAGACAAACACTGTGTAGTTCAGGCTGGCCTTGAACTCACTTTGTAGCCCCTGCTGGTCTCGAATTTGCAGCAACCCTCGGACCTCAGCCTCCCAAGTGCTAAATTCCTTTCTGTTTTACCCTTTTGTCTCACCTTATCTTCCAAGGTGTTGTTTTTGCCTCTCATCAGTACTTCCTAGGCCCTAGCTTCTTGCATTTGACCAAGTCTGTCAAATCTGCTTATCTGTTCTTTCTGCCAAAACAGGTTAAAATCTGTGTCTGCTAATGTCTCCATTGTTGCTCTTTGACTCTGTATTAAATAGTTTCTTTATTGTATTTCAGAAAAGCTGCTGGATAGAGTGGGGTCATTCTTAAATTATCAGTCTATCATGTTAAAATGGAATTTAGAAATTTATTTTACTCGAGTATGATGATGCACACTTGTGGTCCCAGCTGTGTGAGAGGCTGAGTCAGGAGGATTGCAAATTTGAGGCCAGTGTGGGGAACTTAGTAAGACCTTGTCTCAAAACACAGTTTTATTTTAATTTTATTTTTTGAGACAGGGTCTTGCTATGCAGTTCAGGCTGGCCTTAAACTCAATGTGGAGCCCCGGCTGGCCTCAAACTTACAGCGATCCTCCTGCCTTAGCTGTCGAAGTGCTGGGATCCTAGGCATGCTCCATCACGCCCGACTCAAAATACAATTTTTTTTGTCTTTTTTGAGATAGAGCTTTTGAGATGTGGTTCAGGCTGGCCTTGAACTCACTTTGTAGCCAGGCTGGCCTTCAAATCGTAGCAATTCTCCTGCCTCAGCTTCCCAAATGCTGGAATTACAGGCATATCACTATACCTGGCTTCAAAATGCAAATTTTAAAAAAGAGTTGGGGTTACCTTGCATGTATTAGGCCCTGGGTCCAGTTTCCAATACAGAGAAAGAGCAGGGAGAAGGGATGGAGAGATAAAAAGAGAAGGAAGAAATTGAGTTTGAGCGTCTTTTTATAAATAAATAATAAAAATGGTTATGTGCAGCTAGATTGTCTTTGGTGTTCTGCCTGATCAGAGAGGTCTTTATCTGCATTCTGATTACAGTCTCTTACTCCGAGCTTTGGTGGAAGCTGTCTCTCTTCTGAGCCTCACTAGAATGGCCCTTGCTGCTCTGTTGGTGGTGGTGTGGACTGCTCTGTGTAGCGCCTCCGTATCTCCCCCACACTTGCTCCTTACCCATCCAAAGCTGCTCCAGCATTTTGGGTATTTTTGATAGTAGCCCCCCTCAACAGTGCAGACCTCTAGTCTGTGTGGGCTCCCTCTCACTTTTCTGTTAGCAGTGTATACGTGTAAAAAGGCTGAACCAGGGCTGGAGTGTGACTTAGTGGTAGAGCACATGCTTAGTATGCCTGAAGCCCTGGGTTTAATCCCTAGCACCAAAAGATGAAGTCAAATGGTGTGGAGCCATGTACACCAGAGTGAGGAACTCCACGTCCCACCCCAGCAGTGATTGACGCCCAGCTTTTACATTGCCAGCCCTTGTGTGTATGTATGTATACGCACATGCACACACACGCTAGCTCCTCCCTTATTTTAAATTTTGAGACAGGGTATTATTGCTAAGTTATACAGACTAGCCTTGAACTTGTGATCTTCCTGCCTCAGCCTCCCAAAATGCTTGGATTACAGGTGTGTGCCGCCAGGCCATGCTTACTTTTTCTTAAATTTTCCTTGTCTGCTTCATTTCCTTCAGGTCTCCAGAAAACCTAGAGAAGAACCGCTATCGGGATGTCCCCTGCTTGGACCAAACTCGAGTGAAGCTGACAAAACGAAGTGGCCATACTCAGGTAGACAGATGCAGTCTTGTTTGGAGCACGGTGGTGGAGTAAGCCTCTTCCAAAGTGAAATGTACTGATACTTTAATCCGTTGGTGGTGAGCCTGTAGCACATATGCCATAATAGCCACGCAGAGACGTCTCTTGGCTTGTGAGCCAGGTCACCCCAATAGCCCAGCATAGGATAACAGTGTGAATAGGGACTTTGTACATGGTTGGGAAGGAGTACCGGTGCCAGGTGATGACATCACAAGCCATGACTCATTAGCCATGACCTGGCCAAGCTTTTGAATGGCACTTGGCCCTAAAAGGTTTGCCATCACTGCAACAGGATGGAAAAAGACTCAGCCAGGAAAATGGAGTTTGAGTTCTGATCCTAGATACCCAATAGTACTGAGTCACAAGTGAATGAAATGAATGAATTTTTTTTTTTTTTTGTACTAGGGATTTAATGCAGGGCCTTCACACTGCATAACATTGACTCGCCATTTTTTCAATTTTGAGACACCTTCTTACCTTGTTGCCCAAGCTGGCTTTGAACTTGCCATAGTCCTGCCTCAGCCTCCCAGAGTACTAGGCTCATAGGCATGTATCATATGTGGCTTGTAAATAAAATTCTTTATGTGAACACTCACAATGCAAGGTCTGGTATATTGTGGGGCTAGTAAACATTAGGTTATTTCTGCTTTTTTCTGCTTTGTTATAAAGGCATGTTCAAAACTGGGCATGGTTGCACATGTCTGTAATCCCAGCACTCGGGAGGCTGAGGCAAGGGAATTGTTGCAAGTTGGAGACCAGCTATAAAGTGAGCTCAAGGCCAGCCTGAACTGCATAGCAAGACCCTGTCTCAAAAGAAAAAAAAAGAAAAAAGGCATGATCAAGCCAGGTGTGGTGGCATATCTCTATAATCTCAGAACTCAGGAGCCTGAGGCAGGAGGATCATTGTAAGTTCGAGACCAGCCTGGGCTACAAAGTGAGCTCAAGACCAGACTGAACCGCATAGTGAGACCCAGTCTCAAAAAGACCAAAAAAAGAAGAAAGAAGGAAAGAAGGAAAGAAGGAAGGAAGGAAGGAAAGAAGGAAAGAAGGAAGGAAGGAAAGAAGGAAGGAAAGAAAAAAGGAAGGAAGGAAGGAAAGAGAAAGAAAGAAAGAAAGAAAGAAAGAAAGAAAGAAAGAAAAGAAAGAAAGAAAGAAAAAGGCATGCTTACATGGTCCTCAGCTGGTACAAATTTACATGCATGACATGAGGACAAGGAAACTTTGATTTTTAAGTGACTGATTTTTCCATCTATGTCTGAAAAAAAATTGCAGACGCCTATTGGATACATAAATGTATAGAGATAGAGATAAAACAGCCGGTTGAAGTTGACTATGTTATTTAATGTATCAGTGTGACATCTGTACTGTTAAAAAGCACATGTATTAATATTTAGTGAAACTTTACTCTTCATATGCACCTATAACATCAGTGTCTCAGATATCATTTGAACCGCTTTTTAAAGTCAATCTGACATGGTTTTGCCATGGACATTGTCTTTATTTGCTTTTAAGTGTCACTGTATCATCAGTGGCAAGTGTTCTAAATCAGAAAAACCTATTAGGATTAAAAACTAACCTCTAGGCCTGGGGGTTTAGCTCAGCGGCATAAGTGCCTGCCTGGCAAGTGGGAGGTCATGTGTTCAATCTCCAGTACCAAACAAAACAAAACAAAACAGGGGCTGGGGATTTAGCTCAGTGGCATATGTGCTTCCCTGGCAAGTGCAAGGTTGTGAGTTTGATCCCCTGTACCAGAAAAAACAAAACAAAACTTAACTAACCTATAAGTTAGTTTTAAATTTTTTTAAAAATTTTTTTAAAAATTTTATTTTAAAGGGAGTAAAATTAAACACAACAAAACAGAACAGAACGGGACATAAGGAAGCATAAATTTCAAAGCTAGACAACCAGAGATCTTCACCATCTGTCATATTGTCTCTTGTTTTCTTCCAAATGGTTGTCCATATCTTTGCATACGGGCAGTTCATACTAAATAAAATAGCCAATCTTTTCACAAGATGTCCAGTTCATTGGCTCCCACTTGCTGGGGGGGGTGTGACGACGACGACATGGGATGGGGGACAGGACAACCTGAGATGTTTGATTCTCAGCCTGTACACCGGCAGGCTCACAGCTGCCCCCCAGAGAGGGGAGGTGCTCCTTGTTCTCCTGGCACCCCGAGTCAACCGCATGGTGCAGGTCCCGAGGCGCCAGGGTCTGTCTCCTGCAGGCCGCTGAAAGTCTGCCACACTCACAGCCACCCCCCAGAGAGGGGAGGAGCTCTTTGTTCTCCTGGCACCCTGAGTCAACCGCAGTGGTGCAGGTCCTGAGGTGCCAGGGTCTGTCTCCTGCGGGCCGCCGAAAGTCTGCCACACTCAACTGCTATTTCTTTCTAATGAACTGACCATTCCATTTCCAAAGTTCTAAAATGGCCAACAGACCACAGAAAGAATTCTCTTTAGGCTCCTGTTTGAAACCAGCAGCTATAGCAATCTGCTGGCCTTGCTTCAGGGCCACTAGTGTTTAATTTTTATACATCTTGTGTGTCAGGCATCCTGTATATCAAAATCATTTACTTATCCCTTTAAATAATTCTCTTGCAATGTAACGTATTTATAACCACTTCTGAATTTAGAATTTTGAGGTGAACATCTAAATGGGCATTGCATTTATTTATTTATTTATTTATTTATTTATTTATTTATTTTGCTATGTCAGTATTTTCTGACCAATAGCATCAAAAAGTATTGATTAAGGTTGCTATTTCAAAGGAAAGTTTAAATTTTGGCCCTATGAACATTTGTTTATCCTTCCCCACTCATGCTTTTGCAGATGATATTTGAAGAAATCATTGCCTTGTATTTGACCAGGTTTGGTACCCTATGATCATAGTTTTGATTTCTCTTGACAAGGGTGCTTCAGAGGGTTTCTATGCAGGAATCTTAGCTCAGTATTTGGCTAGGACCTGAGATTGTCATTGTACATGCTTTGAAAGATGGAGTTCTCTGGTTAGGTTGTGTTTATCTGTTTTGTTGACTGCTCTGTGGCTACTCTGTAGAACTGTGCCTGGCACTGTAATAGACAGAAAATACATAAAGAAGTGAATCCAGAGACCAGGAAACTATTCTAGTTATCCTATAGTTCATTTGAGTATCTTTGCCTAATTTGTGGTCTCCTTACTACAAATACTGGCAAAGGCTTTATTTCCACAGTAAATGGAAGATTCGCATTTGGTTTGGTTTTTTGGATATTACTTACTTAGTTTCAGGGACAAAGTACTCCAGTAGTATTTCTACTTTTAGAATTATTCTTTCTCACTTTGTTCCTTGATATTTGTTTATTTAATTAATAAATCAAATTGTAGGGCTGGGGGTTTAGCTCAATGGCACAAGTACCTGCCTGGCAAGTATAAGGTCCTGAGGTCCTGAGTTCAATCCCTGGTACCAAAAAAACAAAATAAATCAAATTGTATATATTTATGACTTACAACATAATATTTTGAAATATACTTACAAAAATTCATACATGGTGTGGAATGGCACAATCAAACCAGTTAGTGTGTGCATTACCTGCGCATGTTTTCAGAGCTCTTCTGTTTCATGAGGGCTCTAATCCCCTTTGTAGGGGCTGCATCTCAGTGGTTCTTGAGGCCTAATCCGCTCACAAAGCTGGGTCCCCCAGAACCATCACATTGCAGGGTAGGATTTTCACATAGGAGTTTGGGGAGAGGACACAAACACTTTCTTTTTTTTTTTTTAGAGTTTTTGTTTTTTATTTTTTGGTGCTAAGGGCTGAACCCAGGGCTTCCAGCTTGTTAGACAAGCATTCTACCACTGAGCTAAATCCTCGGCCCCACACAAACACTTTTTCTATAGCAGCAGTTTGTCCCCAGGCTGATATTTTGTCTCCTGAGGTCATTTTCTGTTTTAATACATGATGATCACTCTGAAATTGCTGATGTAAATTCCCTGAGACAGGTGCTATCAGAGACCAAGGTACTAAAAACTGATATTCTTCATGATAAACAATAGTAAATCTCTTATTTTTATTTTTTTCAATTTTTAAAATCTAAAAATTTTTTTTGTTTTTTTAAAATTTTTTTGATTATTTTGAAGGTAGTAAAATACAAGACAACAAGATGGAACAAAGCCAATTGAGACAGTGCAGTGAAATTGGTACAGGACTTCACAGCAGGTTATCAGGATAACAGTAATAGGTACCATAGTGTATCATGTTATCTTCATAGTAGTTATTCTTTCAATCAGGTATAGCAAATCAAAGGAAATACAGCACATTATACAACCCATCCAAACAGAATATTGAATAGAGTAATACCATCAATCAGGACAAAGAAAAACTGATAAAAAAAAATATTTGCCCTTAAAGAGATAGTAAAAGGAAATCCTCCTTATTTGCCACACTACATATGGTTAATCTCCCAAGAGATGCTCACACTTCTGGCTCCCATTTGCTAACGTGGGGGGCGGGGGATGGGATGGGACGTTTGACTCGGCGAGCTGATTGCTTGGTTTCCCAGCACCCTAAGTTCCAACATGGCTCGGATCTCAGGAGACGCTGCTGGTTCTCCCCCTGGTGCAGCCTTGGCTTGCCAGGCTACGGCTGCTTAGCACGGTGGTGAGCTGATTGTTTGGTTTCCCAGTGCCCTTACTTTTTGGTTTTTTGAGACAGGGTCTCACTGTGTAATTCAGCCCTACTTTGAATTCACTGTGTCACCCAGGGTGGCCTTGAACTTCCATCACTCCTTCCTCAATCTGCTGAGTGCTGAGATTCCAGGCATGCACTAAGTCTTCTTTAAAGAGGTGACATTCTTTTCCAAATACATAGGCAGCTCAGGAAGTGACTGCTTACACACTAGTTGTGTGACAGTGTTGATTCTTACAAGGGATTCGTACTTTTCTATATCCTCTCCACTGGGTTCCTCAGGGCATACACACAGCTGGACTGAGAAATGGCTGCATGGCCCTGGGCTGCCTGCAGTGGTCCTGGGCAGAGAATCCTGGTCAGGATGGGTGAGCTCTAGCTGACCCAGTCTCCTGTGGTCATCCAGCAGCTCAGTGACATTGTCCACACCCAGTGGAGCATTGATGCCATGAGGTCAGTACTGGCTGCTGTGGGAGGAGTGTGGATAGGCTGAGTATAGAGTAGGAAACCAGGTCGGGAGATGGACTGGCTGAAATGGAGACATCGCAGCAGCACACCTTTGACCATGTTTGACTGTGAGGCAGTGCTGTCCTAAGGGCGTGGCGTGGGGACAGACAGTTTTTACTGTTGCCAGTTCCGGGGCCCTCTAGAGAAAAGGCACTAGCTATAGGAAGGACCTACTTTGACCTCTATAGAGTGAGACAGAATATGACTTTTCCCTGGTGTTCCATAGAGACTTCCTTTTTTATTTTTATTTTTAGACAGGGTCTTACACAGTTCAGGCTGGCTTTGAATTCGCTGTGTGGCCCTGGCTGGCCTCAAGTTCAAGGTGATCCTCCTGCCTCAGTGTCCTGAGTGCTGGGATTACAGGTGTGCCCTACCATGCCCGGTGTCTGCGGAGACTCCTTGTCTCTTATTTGATGCCCCTCCATGCCTTCTGCCAGAAATTTCCTCTGTTCATTCTACTCTCAGCTGCTTACACTGAGACTTGAAACTGTCTCTGCCATCATTTCTTTCTTGGTCAGCCAAGACTAAAGGAGATTGGCTGAGACCATACAAATTTAATGAGAGTGATGTTAAGTGAATGAGACTGAGGATGTGGGGAGGACGATGAATACTCTGCAGAAGGGTTGAGGAGCTTGTCTGACCTCCCTGAGCCTGCAGGAAGCGCTGTGGGAATTCATCTGGTGGTGGAGGCTGGACGAGGAACTGCTGAGCTGCTGTGCTGACAGTAGCAGCCTCTGCCTTCTCGCCCCCATCTTTTGTGAGCCACAGGGTGGATGAGTGCTTCTGCCCAGGCTGTGGGTCTGTCTCCCGTCATTCCTCTGCCATGTGCTGCAAGATGTGACAGATTCTTTTTGTTTTCTTAAAAATAACAGCTTTATTGAGATATAATTCACATGCTGTACAAGCAAAGCTCATTCCAAAGAGAAACCTATGCCCTTGGCCATCGCCCCCATTTCCCTCTAACCCACCCTAATCTGTTTTGTTTGGGTGTTTCATTTGAGATGCTGGAGGTCAAGCCTAGAGCCTTGTGTGTGGTAGTATTCTACCATATAGCTGTGCCTCTGTCACTGTTTTCTTTCTCTCCGCATTTCCATATGAATGGAATAATAATACATCCATGTTATGACAAGTACCAGCACCTCCTTAGCTCCTTGCAGTTGCCAGAGGATCTGTGTATGCATTTGTTGAAGGACTTGGAATTATTTCTGTTTTTTTAGCCATTATGAACAATGCTGCTGTGAATATTGGTATACTTAGTAGATTTATGTAATCTTTTTCCTTGGTAGTGGGATTGCTGGGTCATAGGGCAATCCTGTTTAGTCTTTGGAGGGACTGCTAGCCTGCTTTCCAAAGTGACTGCATTTTACATTCCCTGTAGCGTGCATGAGGGTTCTGATTGTGCCAAGACCTTGTCAACACTTGTTATCTTTTTTAACCTGTAGCCATTCTAGTGGGTTCAAAGTGTTGTCTGTTGTGGTTTTGTGTGCTTCCGTGGTGTCAAATAATGTTCATTCATTTGTCTGTGTGCTGTTTGACCATCTGTAAATGTATAAAAAAATGATTTTTTTACTTAATGTTAAATTGGATCACTCCTTATTGAGTTATAAGGGTTACTTTTCTACTCTAGGTACAAGATTTTTTTTTTTTTTAGACAAATTCGCACTGTATAGCTTATATTGGCCTCCATGTAGCTCATGCTGACTTCAAACTTGCAGTGATCTTCTTGCCTCAGCCCCCAAATGCTAGGATTACAGGTGTGTGCCACCACACCTAGAAGTTCAAGTTTCTTACTAAATAAATGCATTTTGTGGATTGACTTTTCACTTACTTGATAATGTCCCTTGAGACACAAAAGTTTTTACTTTTTTAAAATTAAAAAAAATTTTTTTTGGTACTGGGGCTTGAACCCAGGCCCTGGGCACTGAGCTCTATCCCCAGTCCTTATTTATTTGTTTGTTTATTTATTTATTTGTGTTTTATTTTGTTCTGTTTTTGAGACAGGGTTTTGCTATGTAGTTTAGGCTAGCTTCGAACTCACTGTAGAGCCAGGCTATGGTTAAATTTTTGGCAGTCCTCTTGCCTCAGCCTCTAAAGTGCTGAGATTGTGTGCAGTACCATGCTCAGCCATTAATTTTGTTTGATTTTGAAGTAGAATCTCATTAAATTACCCAGGCTAGGCTCGCACTCTTGAATTTCTCCTGCCTCAGCCTACCAGGGTGCTGGGATCATAGACGTGTGCCACTCTGCCTGGTTTTCAGTTTTACTGCAGTCCAGTTTATCTCTTTTCTTGTGACTTTGGTGTTATATATAAACGGCTTTGCCAAGCCCCATAGTCACAAAGTTATTCTTTCATTTTCTTCAAAGAGTGGTTTTTTTTTTTTTTGGTACTAGGAATCAAGCTCATGACCTCGTACTTGCCAGGCAGGTACTGTGCTGCTGAGCTGTATCCGTGGCTCCAAAGAGTTTTATAGTTTAATCTCTTGCATTTAAGTGTTTTGTGTGTGGTATCATGACAGGGTCTGCGTGATTTTCTTCTGCATGTAGATACCCAGTTGTCCCACCCTGATTGTTGAAGTGAGGTTTGAGTTGGTCATCACCCCTCACTGTCTGCTGACAGCAAGAACACGCTCACACTGGGGATTGCCCTTACCCAGGACCCCATTCTGTAACCCAGATGCTACCTGCCATGCACACAATGATGTCTCCTCTTTCCTATCAGACAGATTATATCAACGCCAGCTTCATGGATGGCTACAAGCAGAAGAATGCTTACATTGGCACCCAGGGTAAGCTGATGCAGCCTTCACGTGTCGGTCTTTTGCCATCTGCCTTGTGCCAGATGATGCCATAATTTTTAAAGAAAACATGACTTGAGTCTGTGCTATAGCTACTACTTCCTGGCCTTTTGTAAAAGTTGTTGATGGTAGGAAGGCACATGGGAGGTACAGGCTTTCTATACCATGTATGCTTAGAAACTTGGAGCATAGAGCTGAACTGGAAATTTAAGCCCACAGACACTGCCTGCTTATTTCTTTTAGTTTTGTGTCTTAGTGTGGCCAAGCAAAAGGAGCAGGGCCTTGAGATGCTTTTCACGTCCACAAAGGGGCCAGGATTGGCAGTGGTACTTCCCAGAAGTTGGGTCCAGTTTAGGCACAAGCAGTGTGGGCCTGGGCCCCAAACCATCACAGCACACACCAGGAAGCACTCTGAATCAGGCAGTCTGGAGACAGGAGGAATTCAGATGGAGATGACATACTTGCCTACCATGGGCCTGTGCCTCTCTCAAGATACGACTTCATTTTCTTTTTTTGTTTGTTTGTTTGTTTTGTTTTTTGGTACTGGGGATTGAACTCTCTACTTCATGCTTGCAAGGCAGGCGCTTACACCGCTGAGCTAAACCCCCGGCCCCACGACTTCATTTTTAAAGAAGGTGGTAGGAGGCTAGGGACACACCTCAGTGATAGGGCACCCGTGTGAGGCACTGGTTTCAAACCCAGCATAAAGAAGAAGGTGGTGGTGGTAGGAAATCCTGACACCAGTTGACAGAACAGGCTGCCACAGGGGTTTAAAATCCTATGACTATTGCAGAAAATCATCAATAACAAATCTGACAGGCCAGGCATGGTGGTATGCAAACTGTAATCCCAGCTTCTCAGGAGGCTGAAGGGGGGGATGTTGAAAATGGGAGGCTAGCCTGAACAACTTAATAAGACCTGATTTCAAACTCAAATGAAAACAAAATGTAATATAGTTGTACATTGTCACTGGCCTGTGGAAAAATAAAATGAGAGATCTGATGATAGCTCCTTAAACAAGTGATCCACCTTAATGTCACCAATAAAGGTAACACTCATATAGGTGGCCCAGAAAGGAATGGGATATGGCACACGTGAGAAACATGCACTGCACAGGTTGCACATTACCAGTCCTTTTTTTCTTAATTAATTTTATTGGTACACTTCAGGCATACATAATGGTCACATTCATCGTAGGGAATTCATACCAGTACCTAGTGTGTCTTGATTCTTCTTTTCTCCCCAGTTTCCTCCCCACAGCACCAGTTGTAACATCTGAGTCTAGAGGGTCTGGGGATTTAGCTTAGTGGCATAAGTGCCTGCATGGCAAGTGTGCGGTCGTGAGTTCAGTCCCTGGTACTGATTAAAAAAAAAGTGTTTAACATCTGAGTCTAGGGGTGGGCTGGAGCTGCATGGCAGAGCACTTGCTGAGCACAGCACAGGACTCATCCTTGCTAGACTCCAGCATGCTGTGGGGCCTCTGTGTCTGCAGACAGGGGATTCTAATATCATAAGGTGTTGGGATTTGCTAAAGATTTTAGCAAAAAAGATAATGGAGCTGTCGGCCTTTCAGGCCCCATCATGCCTGGCTGCTGCCTTGCTTTCCTGAGAGTAGAGGGGAAGGTGGGAAAACACTGAGGGGCTCTGCGTTGCTCACTGTCTTTGTGAAAAGGGTTAGTGGTCCGCAGAGAACTGCAGCTTTGTTGCCAGGTGCCTGCCCCAGTGCAGGCTCTCACTGTAACAGAGGACTTGCTCTTGAGGACAAGTGTTGCCCTTGTCCTCAACCTGTGTTTATTAAGGCCTGACTTCCCAAACTGATGCCAAACTCTGTAGGTCAAATGCTAAGCTCTTCAGAACCCACTGTGCCATTGGGAGCTCAGAGCAGAGCAGCCCTCAAGGAGCAATGTGGTCTGAGAACTGAGGGAGGTGTACGTGAAACACATAGGAAATGGATAGACTCAGAGGAGGGGGTGTGTGTCCTGAGCAACTCGTGTTGAAACCACTGAGCTGGTGGGGATGCAGAGTGGACTGGAAGGGAGAGACTTCGGGGAAGCTTAAGTGGTGTCGCAGCTCAGCCAAACCATGATCAGCAGTGGGATCCCAGAACAGGAGCTGGGATCCCACAAAGCATTCTGAGTGCAGAACAGCTGCAGGATTTGGAGATTGATTTGGGAGATGCAGGACATGCAAAACCTGATGGGCTTCCGATTCTGAAGACTGGATGCATCCAGCTAACAGAGATGAGAAAGTGGAAAGATGAAGCCCATGGTACAGGGGGAGCCAGGTTGCAGATGATGGCAGCAGGAGAGTGGGTTAGTGGGAACCAGTTACGGAGGCTGAAGCTTACACTGGGAACAGAGACGTGTGAAGAAGACCGAGGTCTGAGCGTGCACAGCAGTGCTTCTACCACTTGGGGACCTCTCACCAAGATGGCTAGCTGGTGCTTTTTGCTGTGGTTTGTTTTGTTTTGTTTTGTGCTGGAGATTGGACTCAGGAGCTTTCACACCAAGCTACAACCCTGACCCTATTTTGAGATAGGATCTTGCTCAGTCACTAAATTGCCCAGGTTTGAGCCGTGAACCTCCTGCATCAGCCTTCCAGAGTGCTGAGACTTCAGGTGTGTGATACCATGTCCAGCTACACTGCATTTCTAATCCTATCATGCAGTGCTGGTGGTGCAGTCACTCGAGGGACTGGAAAGCAGGGTGTGCAGAGAAGAGCAAGGAGCTGGTGCTAGGATTCGGGTTGGGGGTAAGAAGGAAGGACTTCCTGTGCTCACAGCCCTGTGTTCTCTGACAGGCCCTTTGGAAAACACCTATCATGATTTCTGGCTCATGGTGTGGGAGCAGAAGGTCTTGGTGATTGTCATGACCACCCGGTGAGTCTACTTTTTCCCCACTGGCCCCAACCACCCTGTTTAGCTTCTAGAAACACTGAAGGTGAGTGGAGCATGGTGCTGTTCATCTATAATCCCAGCACTCAGGAGGCTGAGGCAGAAGAACTACCATGAGTTCAAGGCCAGCATGAACTATGTAGCAAGACCCTGTCTCAAAAATTAAATACAGTGAAGATCTGGGCATGGTGGTGCATGCCTGTCTGTAGTCACAGCACTTAAGAGGCTGAGGCAGGAGGATCCCTGCTGGGTTTGCGGCCAGCCTAGGCTACACAGTGAGACAGTGTCTCAAAAAATCAAAAACAACACAAAACTGAAGGTTTGGAAAGTCATGGCAATGGCAAAGAGGTGCAACTTTCAGCTTTTTCTTAGCTAATGGGAGACTGGAGATAGATGGATATAACATACTAGTGCTTTAATCCATAGCCATGCTGACCCTGTTCTGGGGTCCTGGCATTAGCTGCTAAGGAAGTCCTGGGAACATGGGCACTTCCCCTTAGCCTGGCCAGTGCCTGGATGGCTCTTCCATCTTGGCCATTGAGTTGGCAGGTTTCCTCTGCTGTCTTCTCCCCTTGTCCGTGTCTCCCCCCATAGGCAAAGGGAAGAATGAGAGGTGGAACAGAGCTGCTTAGGCAGGAAGCTGTGAAGCTAGGAGTACTGTTGAGATGTTGCCCTGAACCGCTGCCAACTTGGAGGAATGCTCAGTTCCATTAGTATCGCCATACTTATTGTTACTGATTTCAGACAAGGGGATAGAAAGAATTCTTGTTCCATACCCTTCTCAAAGCCCCAGCATAGCCCCCTCTGCTTGGACAGGAGAATGGAGGAGCCGCTTAGGAACCCTGGGGCTTCTAAGGGTTGTCCTCACTGTCTTCCCCTCCTTGGTCAGTGAGGCCCTTGGTGGAGAAGAGAATGAACAGTAGCCAGGGCAAGGCCAGCATGTGCTCTCTGACCACCATGTGTTCCCTCTTGGCCTCTTCATCCACCCATGCTATCCTAGCTCAGTGAGAAGTGCCACTGGTATCAAGAGGAAGACCAAATAACATAGCAGGTGCATGATCAGTGTCTTAAATGAGCACATGCAGACACTTCATCCGTTTAGAATTAAGCAAGTTCCTTTTGCCAAGAGCCAGGGGTACAAGTTCAAAGCAGTGTAGGAGACAACATTGACCTCATGGACAGTAGGTGTGAGATGTGGGCTTTTGCTGCAAAGGGAGGGATACAGCTGACTTTGTCCTATGTCTTCAGCTTTGACGAAGGTGGCAAGAGGAAGTGTGGCCAGTATTGGCCCCTAGTAAAGGACACTCAGATCCGATTTGGCTTCCTCACGGTGACCAATCTGCACGTGGAAAACAGGGACCATTATAAGAAAACAACACTTGAAATTCACAACACAGAGGTAAACCTGAGTTCCTGTTTTTTCCCTTCTTGGATCTGGGGGAGAATCTGTACTATACAGAAACTCCAAATGGAGCAGGCAGGCTACTAGGGAGGTTATAGCTGCTTTTGTTTTTCTGGGAGCAAGATGAGAGTATTCAGTTGAGAGCTGGGAGAGTCCTATCATCTCGATATAACAGTGGTGTTACAGAGGAAAAACACAACTGACATTACAAATTTGGACCCTAAGCTCAGAGGGAGGTGCATGCCGGTAGCCCCAGCACTCTAGGAGGCTGAGGCAGGACAGTTGCAACTTCAAGCCCAGCTTGGGCAAGTTAGCAAGACCCTGTCTCAAAAATTGTAAAACAAGCAAAAGTCCTGGATTTAATCCCGAGTACCACAAAGAACAAAGAAATCTAGTGGGCCTGGGATTTAGCTCAGCAGCACAAGCATTTGCCTGGCAAGCCTGAGGTCATGAGTTCAATCCCCGGTACCACCCCTCCCCCCAAAAAAGAAAATAGAAATCTGGATCCTGTTAGAATGCCTTTGCATATTGACGCTTTCTTTTTTGGAACCAGGAATTGAACTCAGGACCTTGCACTTGCCAGGTAGCTGCTTGTGCTACTGAGCTGTATCCCCAGCCTATACTGAGCCTTTCTTTGGAATAGAGAAGTGATGTAGGGCAAGTTGAGCATGGTACACAGGAGCCTTGGTGGCAGGGACACTGGGGTGCTGAGAACCTGGAGAAACCCCACATTCGGGGCAGGCAGATACAACCTTATTAATTCATGTTGCTCTTTTTATTTCAGGAGAGGGAGAAACGCCAGGTGACCCACTTTCAATTTCTAAGCTGGCCAGACTATGGCGTCCCTTCCTCAGCGGCATCGCTCATTGACTTCTTGAGGGCCGTCAGGAGCCAGCAGAGCCTGGCTATCAGCAGCATGGGCACCCGCTCCAAGGGGCAGCCACCCATTGTGGTCCACTGCAGCGCAGGCATCGGCAGGACAGGTGACACACTGGGGCAGCCTCAGAGCACCAGGGCAGAGATTGGGTGGGAAGACAGAGCTCTCAGCTCATCTGTGATGAAAAGGACTCACTTGACCCCTGGTGGTAAAATGCCCCTTTTATGTCTTCATAGTACCCCATGTGTGGTGGCAGCCAAAATACATACTTTATGAACCAGACTCTCTGGGAACTGACCCCTGGTCCACCACAGCACCAAGAGTGTCTCCTTACCTGTCCCTTGTCATTGCCATTTCTGGGCCCCCCAGAAGAAAGGTGCTCTTTATTCTCAGCCCCTCCCCTAGGACTCCCACCCTGCACTATGCTGTCCATTGTGGAGCCAGCAACAGCTGCTATCCTAGGGGTGTGTGCTGTAGGACCCTTGGCCCAGCCTATGGGTGAGAAGCAGCCTGTGGAGAGGGTGTGGGTCCTGTGTCTGCAGTTGACACAGGAAGTTCCCAACACTGGCCTGCTCACTCTGCCTTCTGTGCATGTCCTGAGAGATAAGAGACTCTTAGCACTCCTGTGGCCTCCACCTGGCCCCCTGCATACATGCCTTGCCTTGAGTTCATTTACCCGGTCATGCCCAAGGTATTGGTAGAAGGAGGACAATAGGAGAGCTCAACTGTGGTGACCATTTCCTTCCTTCTTCAGGTACCTTCTGCTCACTGGACATCTGCCTGGCACAGCTGGAAGAGCTTGGCACCCTCAATGTGTTCCAGACAGTGTCACGCATGCGGACCCAGAGGGCCTACTGCATCCAGACCCCTGAGCAGTACTATTTCTGTTACAAGGCGATACTAGAATGGGCAGAAAAGGAGGGCATGGTGTCCTCTGGCCATAACCCGCTGGCTGTGGAGAATCAGTAACTGCCCCACAGGGTCCTGTCTGCTGGCCAGCCTCCTTTAGACCACCCCGGATGCCGCTGAGCCTCTAGGTTGTCATCGGTCCTGCCGAAGCCATGATCAGCCTCTTCTGGGGCTCCCAGCGCCTGCTGCACACAAGGCAGCCTCTTCCTTCCGCCAGATTGATGTGGTGGAGTTGCCACGAGAAAGGGCCAGCAGTGATGGGTTCTTGACTCCTAGCACCTGCTATTGAACTGTGCCTTATTAAAACCAAATTGTGGCTATTGATATTTGTCAGGGTCCCAAGGCAAGGGGCAGGGGCCTCCTCCCCCTCCCAATGCCATTCTTCTCCTGAATGGAGGTCTCCTGTCTCCCCACCTTCCCTTGCTAGGATTTGGTGGGAAGGTTTGTGAGCATTTACCTTCCTTCCCAGAGAGCTTGAGCAAGTTACATATTCTAGAGATTGCCTGAGTGCCAAGCACGTTTATACATAGGATGTCTAGTCTGGTCTCCGTCCTTCCATGTGTGTGCGTGCACACAGGTGCACTTCCATGTCTGGGTCCATGTGTATGTGTGTATATAATATATATTATGTGGTAATACGGTCGTACTCTATAAATACATATACACATACATTTCTCTGTAGATGTTCCTGGGGCTCTGTGTTGCAGTTCAGGGCTCCTTGCTTCCTGGGTCCTGCTTTTACCTGCACTGGCTAGCATGGGACACACACCTCTGTCCTACCTGCTCCCACCCAGGCTCTCATCTCAAATGGTGATTTTTCCCCTCTGGATTCTGCCCATTGGAACCAAGAATGTTGGTTTATGGCGACACTGGTGTACTTCAGCCTGTATGGCCCTTATCTAACATTTTTTCTGTTTACTCTGCTGATTTGGGGAACAGACCTGCACTGTGAAGCCAGGCCCTCTTTTTCCTCTCTCACCCTAGGGATGAGGGACGGGGTAGAGACGAAACACACTGAGCAGGCAGAGTCAAAAGCAATCAGTACGAAGTCTTGAGTAGGAAAGGAGTGGAGCAGGGGTGAGGGAGAAACCCTCTGTAGAATGCCTTGCAGGGAACCAGCAGGCCCCTTTTTCCTCTGCTAGCGGTTCTTTTCCTGTGCCGAGATGCCCATCTCCTCCTGTATGCCATCTGCCAGGCCCTGAGCTCTAACTGGGTGGGTACTGCGTCAGTTATAAACATAACACCCCAGCCAGTGTCCCCTTAATCACTGTCCTCTGTCACCCACCTGTCCCTGCCTGCTTCTAGCCTCCCGACTTGATGTATGAGAATGGAATTCAGAGTCCCCAGCATTCTGTATTCTCAAGAGTCTCTGAGACCCAAAAACCTTCCACCCAATAGAAGATGAGGTTGGCAGTTGATCAGACCTCGGTAATTTTATACTGTAATAAGCTCTCTGAATGTGTATATTCTTATTTTTTACAATCATTTCATTTTGTATTTAACATCAATGAATGAGTCAGATTCAGAAATTGTAATGTTCATATTCAATATCTTACAGTGATACAGTTTTGTATTTACATATAAATATACCAACATGATCAAACCCTTTTAGTTTCATCACTTAGCAGGCTTGGCTGGGAGGATGAGGAGGGGCACAGGAGCTGGTGTGGGATGGCTGGGGAGGCAGGGGGAACCCACACTTCAGGGTCTGAACCACTCACTCTTATTATTTGGTAGTGATGGTATTGGGGATTGAATGCAGCACCTTCTCACTGACCTGCATCCCCTGTTCTTTATGGAGACAGGGTCTTGCTAAGTTGCCCACCATGGTGCTGAATTGTGTTCTTTCTGCCTCAGCTTCCCAGAGTGTTGGATTACAGTGGTGTGCCATCGTGACTGTCAGTTCTGAGAGCCACCCACCTTGTCTGTAGAGTGTGTGCCCCTTGGACAGAGGAGTCAGGGACCAGCGCTCCTTGGTGCTTACTCTGTGCCAGACTCGGGTTCCGTGTCATTCCTCGCCCTCCCCAAACCCTGCAGCAGGATGCTGTTCTTTGCTTCTCCTGTGTCCTCCCATCTCTTACAGAGGAGGGAGGTAAGCACAAGGGATTTCGTGATCTGCTCAGGAACTGAAGCTCCAGTGCATTCACAGCCTGTGGTCACCACACTGTGGCAGACATGGGAAGCAATAGCACTGTGCCATTGGATACTGAGTGTGGGTGCTCCTTTGAGCTCTCCTCTTAAGAGCATAAGCACATTCAAAAGCCTAGGCAGCTCAGAGCCCATGTTGCTAGACTGAGGGTGACAAGGCTAACAACAGTTTTCCCAGATAGAACCCTGTGATTTGTGGTCCTCTGGTGTACAGAACACCACCAAAGGGCTCATGCTTCCTGAGACTGACTCCAGCACTACAGGTGCCCTGGTTGAGTCTTTTCCATCTCTGGGGAGGAACCAGCTTTGTTCCTGTGGCAGCATCCCCATCCCATATAGCTGCTGCCTGTGAGCCCTGAATCCATGCCCCATTGAGCAGCTCTGGGCTCAAGAGTGCCAAGCTATTTGCCCAACACTCACTTAGCCCAGGAACTGTCCAGAGCTCCTCTGAGTATGATCTTCCTCACCCTCAGAAGTGCTCAGGATGTTTATGTGCTACAGCCACAACCCAGACTCCAGAATGCCTGCTTTTCCTAGATGCCTCTGAGGGTCTGTCTGCTAACCTGTCAACAGATTCTCCTTAGTCTGCTTCCTTAAACAGCAGCTGAAGTACAGAACAGATGAGCCAGCCCTTGCCCTGCGCGACCATGCGTTCTATAGACAGAGGCAGGGAGTGCATGGGAGGCAGGGATGTCTAGGAACCAAGGTTATGATAAAGGTCAGGAGGAGGAGGTGCCCTGAAACTCAGAATTATACATGGAGTCCTTGTGGCACACTCCTGGCCCACCCCGCAGGCGGCTGAGTAAATGAGATGATCCAGGTTGAAACAGCTGACTTCGTTCACAACCCTGATTCGAGTTAAGTCATTGCATGTGTCTCAAGGTTCAGTAGCCCCCTACGTACATATGCACGCACGCACACACGCACGCACAGCTGTTGTTTGTAGTACCTGTGGGTTTTCTTCAGGCAGGCTCTCGTTACATCACCTAGGCTCTTTACACTCCTAAGCCCAGCAGTCCTGCCTCAGCCAGCCGAGGACCCAGCTGTTGCAGTGTTCTCCCGTGTACTACACTTGCCTGTGCCAATGTGCAGCAGGCAAGGAGCCTGCTTAGGAAGCTGTGGCCCTCCTGCAGGACCCAAGTTCAGGGGAGAAGAGAGCACTGTGTACCTGGTGGCCCCTGGTGAAGGACAGAGTTCACTGTCCTCACTTTCTGTTCTGTTCATTTCATCCTACTCTTCACCATCAGTGAAGGGGGGACTCCTGAGGTGAAAGGGTCCCTGCATCCTCAGCCTGGGAGTATGCTAAGCTGAGGATGTGGCTGGTCTTGAGACAATATGCAGGCGAGTGGCAGAATAGGGCTTTTCTTTGGTGGCCTTGAGGACATGAAGCTGTCCCTCAAAAGGATGCTTCAAGCTTTAGGGAGCTGGACACAGCTACAGGAAACCCTGCAAACCAGAGCACTAGGGAAGATGGGCCAGGTGCAGGGCAGCCAGAAAGGCTCTCCTAGAGGGCTGGGGGCATCTAGGCAGTGCAGCCCAGGTCCTTCCCTGCTCTGGTCCTCTCACCCCAAGTCCCACTCTGTCAGGCATTCGGTCACCCAGACGTGCTGCCAGCCCCTCCCTTCCAGGTCAGTTCCTGCTGGCAGCTTGGGTTTCAGTTGTTCCAGCTCAGTTTCAAGCTCTTGCCACCTCCTTTACTCCCTCCATTCTCCAGCTATACCAACTTGGATGCAAAGCAGATCCCACCCTTCCTCCATCCGTGGTGCCGCTAGCCTTTAAGGTCCTCAGGCACAAACTGTGAGAGTCCCAGAGCCCCCGACTTCCATCTCAGGTTTCTCTCAGGCCTCGTCAGGACCTGTAAGCTGCTGTTGACTTACCAAGGGGAGCAGCAGAAGCTCCCACTAGCCCGAAGCACATTTTCCCTGGGAGGGCATCTGCCCCAGTCTCAGATGACACCTGGAGTGCAAGTGTCTTGCAGCTTGGTCTACGTGGTGTTCAGGGTGGGGACTGGCTAACCTCTGAGGTTGCAAATCCTCCAGGAACATCTTCCTTCATAGCACATGCCCACTATCCAGGGTCAGTCACATGCAGGGGCTGCAGGGGCTACAGGTGCTCCAGATGCCATGGATGGCACTAATGGGACAGTGATGGCCTAGCACACACAAGTTCCATCCCTAGCACTGAAAAGGGGGGAGGGGAAGCTCAAACCCTCACTAGGTGACAGAGCTCATCGAGCTCATCCTAGGATCACGCTGAGTCCTTAGAACAGGGCAAGGGTTGCAGTGCTGTGCTGCTAGACAGGAAGAGGCTGATGCACAACCAAGGACTCAACATCTATCTGGACCAGTATTTTTTCAGAACTGTACCCCACCTCTTCTCACAGTAACATGGCACCCAGCACGCATATACCCAGGACAGAGCCCTAAAGACAGTGGGAACCTGAGATGGGATTAGACATAAGGGAATCTGTTCTGATACAGGAAAACTCAGTCTGCACCCAAGGCAGGGGTACTATGACCTCTCGGCCTGCTAGGTCTCCCTCCTCAGCATGCCTTTCTTGCAGTGATCCTGTTCCCAAATTGTGGGTCCCAAGATTGCCGCTGAAGGACCCAATGCCCTTCCCAAATCAACACTTCTTCCTCCTAATTGCCCTCTGATTAGTGGCAAATGCCCCCATCTCTCGACTTTAGCACCTATCCCTTGGGTGGTACTAGGGACTGAATCCAGGGTCTTGTGTATGTCACTGACACTCTGTCACTGAGCTGGTAATCTGGCCCCTTTGGATTTTTTATTTTGGGACAAGGCCTCGCTATGTTGCACAAGCTGGTCTTGAACTTGTGGTCTTCCTGTTTTGGCTTTCCAAACCACCATTTCACAGGAAAGCTGAGCCCCACAGGGAAGAAGGAGCTTGCCTAGGACACCACCACCAGGCATTGGTCATGCTAAGTGTAAAGCCCTTTTCCTTCTCTTACCACAAGGCCACTGGTTCTTTCCTTCCCAAACCGAATAAAGCACCATTCTCCTTAAGTCTTTCTCAAAAACAGTTCTATTAGTTTTCTTGTCCACTGCCCCTGCCCTGGCTCAGTCTTCTCTCAAGGGTTTATCAGGAGTGTCTTCTGCCTCTAGGGCACCAAGGCCCTCCAAGCCTGCACATGCATCTGGAAGCCACACCACAGTCTTGTCCTCCCTCAGCACCTCAGGAAAGTCTGTCTTGATCACAGGAGCATCCTTGACTTTAGCTCTGGTTCTGTTGAACACAGACATAGAAGTGGCCATGGCTCACAAACTTCTAACTGCAAGTCAGGATGAACAGCAAACTGTGGAGGGAAAAAGCCCAGTCATCTTTGACTTGAGCACTGCAGAGGGTGGGAACATCTGAAATGAGTGGCGGGGGAGAAAGACCAGAAGCCTCTCTTGATTTCCCCAACCTGTCCACCCACGAGATGTAGTTCTGCAGTCTCCACACCACTCCCCGAAGGTGGCCCTCCCTTGGCTCACCCTCCAAACCTACCGGGCTGTGAGTTAGAAGGTCAGTATTTTCAACTACAGTCCTGGGGTCTGTGCAGGTCCGATCACTGTAACCCAGTATTACATTTTCATCTCTCCAAGCCTGGAGAGCCACAGTACATGTAAAGGCTTTAAGGTTTTACTTGCCTTCCTGACCTTTGCTGAAAATAACCTCTCTTCATTTCTGCCAGATGAATCTTTCAAACCCACCTTGAAAGCCACCTCCTCCAGCAAGTCTTTTCCGGAAGGAAACTTCTTGGGCGCCTCTGCATGTCTGTTTACATGCACATTCCTGCCGGGCCTTGTAGTATCTACTCCTGGTCGAGGGTGGAATGAGCCTCTCACCTCACAACAGGCCACGGAGACTCCCGTTCGCCCGTCTTCGATGTCGAGTGCCCAGTGCCTCGCACCAAGGCTTCCCGCTCGCATCGCTGTTTGTAGGCGACCAACGGAGCGGGTGGAACCCATTCTGCCCCGACCTTCCAGCCGATTGCAAAGGCTTCACTGCTGGCCTCTGCCTGACTGCAAGGGGCTCGGGCGAGGGAAGCAAAATGAGGCTGGGTCCTCCCAACGCCCCCAGCGTCCACATCGTAGACCTGAGCTGCTGCGCCCCTCGCATTCCCCTAAGCCTCCCACTCCCGGCGGGTTCTTATTTTTAGGAGGGAGGGGGCGCTCCAGGGCATAGAGGCGGGGTGCGGAGGGGGCGGGTCCAGCGACGCCATAGGG
>PVJX010018072.1:22647-37292 GCA_004027295.1 Dolichotis patagonum
GAGGGTGGGCTCGGCCGGCTGGCAAAAAGCCTCGGCTCCGGCTGTGTCTTTATTTCCTTAAAAAATACTGTATCAAAGAAGGGGGGGACTCCTTGTGAAGGGTGGGCTGCGGGGCGGCGGCGGGGCCCGCAGGCCGAGTTGCGGAGCCGAGTTGGCAGCAACCCTACATCCCCAACGCCGGCCTAGTACAGCGCTCGGCGTCTCCCCCAGCAAAGTTGCGGGTCGCGGTTACCGTCCTACCTCGCCGACCCCGGGCTCCAACTCTGGGCCGCGGCGTGGACCCGAGCGCGCGCTTCGCCAAGCCTCGCAGCGCGGAGTGGATCCCTCTCCGCCCACTCGTGGGGGGGCCTGCTCCCTCCCGGCAGTGGTTTGGTCCCCTCCGCCCGGATCTGGCTGGCGCGGGCGCCCGGCCGTATCCATGAGGGTTGCCTGCAAGGGGCTGTGAAGGTCGGCGCCTGGGAAAACAGTCTTCACGCGAGGGGCCGGGAAAGGGAAATGCATCAGCGTGCGGGAGGCGCGAGGGGCGCTCCTAGGCTAGAAGCGAGGGCGAGGGCGGGGCTGAGCCAGGTCCTCAAGCGCCTGCCGACCTCCGTGCTGGCCCAGACTGTTTACTATCTGCTCTGCCTGCAGCTTGTGCAAGCGGCCCGGAGGGGACCCGAGGGGCGGGGCCACTTCCTCTCCCCCACCCACCTCGGGCTCCCCGGAGCCTCCGCCTCCTCTTGTCTTCCATTGGTTGGGTGAGACGCCCTTTTTCCCTTCTGGGATGTGGATTGGGTGGTGTCCTCCGAAGCTCCACCCATCGAGAGGGCCGGCTGGAGTTTAAGCTACTAGGATTTTTTGTGGAAGGGGAGGAGCTCTGCGCCTGACGTCAGGCGCAAAATCCTGCCCTTCCTTCTGATTGGCGGGCTGCGGAGTCACGCCCCCCTCCGAAGGAGCGAGCCTAGAGGGGAAGTCCGCCCCCTCCGGAGATCGGAAGGGCGCCCGGCACATGGATGAGGCCCGCCCAGCTCCTCCAACTGCCCTCCCGCCCGGAAGTGTGGGGCTCGGCGCCCGTGCCGGGGGAAGGTGGGGGGGGGGGCGGGGAACACTGGAAGCACACAAAGATTTCTCCAAGGCTTGAGATTTAGAGCCCGGAGTTGAAGCTAGGCCGACGCATAGCTCTGAGGTTTTGCGGGCGTGGAAAAGAGGGGTAACTATAGTCGAGGACATGCACTAAAGTTAGCATGCTGTAGCGTGTCGGCTGTGCTTCCTGGCGTCCCTTAGCTTGAGCCTGACAACCCTGAGGACGCGGGCCGTGCCCTTAGCTGGCTGTCTCCAAAAGCCTGACAACCTACGATTAGTTCGTTGAACACGCACTATCCAGGATGGTTCGTGCCCGCTGCCAAGGAGAGCGCGGGGATGGCCTTTGTCGTGGGCTTGGGGTGGCTTTGGTGTCCGGGTGCCGTGTGTGGCGTGCAGTCCAGGGGAAGAAGGTGGCCTTAGACCAGCCGGAGTGCCTCGGCCACATCAGCTCCGAGCGGTTTGGCCTGGGGTCGCTTGCGTCCGTCTGACTTATTTTTAGAGCTCTGGCTCCGGTCAGGCTTGGCTTGGTTACCGGGGAGGCTGCCCCCACCTGCCGGCTGCTCGTGGAGTTCGCAACTCTCTGCCCTGGCCTCGCGGCTTCAGGCCATCCCTGGAGTCAGAGCCACCTGTTGCCAGCACTGGTTTCTAGCCGTATCCTCTGGATCGCCGGGGGAGGAGTGGTGGACCTAAGTCTGGAAGGATCTTTTTTGCAGGAAAAAGCGGGAACACTGGGCCCGCCCTTTCTCCTGGCGCCGCGAGAGCGCCCCCAAAGCAAGGCCAGATCGGGTCCACGCCCCATTTGGTGAATAAATAAAAGCAATTAGTTACCGCAAGCACCTTGTGTGTTCGTGGCGTTATTCTCTACCCCGAGACGGCTTAGGGAACCCCACTAACAGAGTTTGGCCAAAGAGGCGGTGAACAGCCGTTCTTTTTTAAATGGATATCGCTATGGTGCCCAGTTGGCACAGACCTCTTGGACGCCGGCGATCTTACCGCCTCAACCACTTCAGAAGCTGAGACTACGGGCACTCGCCAGTGGAAATCCGTTCTAGTCTTTTAACCCTAACTCTGGAATTTTTATGCTTTGAGTGAGTGTATCCCTTAGGTTTTCTTCTGTGGTCTCTTGAAATCTTTGCCTTTGGCTCTCGGTTCCTGCAGCCTAAGCCTCCTGATCTGCCCGGGAAATCGTGAATGTCTTTTTCTTCCGCACTGTCTCCTGGAAGCTCGGAGGGCATCGGAGTCCAGGGGCCGCCCTGTTAAAGAGATCCCTGCCCTCCTGAGCCTGCAGGTATAGGAAGGGGGAAATGTGCAGCCTTCCCTGGCCGCGGGCTCTAAAGCTTAATTCTGTACTCTGCTTGCCGTGAAAGGAGCTATGATCGCTCCAGATACTGGTGTTTACGGGAAGGCAGCACCCCTAAGTTTAAACATGACTGGGTAGAAAGGATGAGGCTCTTGTTCATTGTTTGGCTACGCGAGTCCTTCAGGGCAGCAATGCTATCGCCTTTTGCTTGCTAATCCCAGGGTCTCGAGTCTCGCTGCTGCGCCGCGCACCCCTGGTCCCGGACCTTGGAACTCTGAGCTTCAGTCTCTAGTGTAAACATTCCACAAAAGGACTGCCGAGGCTCAGCCTTCTCGCACGGGGCGGAATCGGCTCCTTCCTGGACGGGCGCCGCGTCCAATGGGGGCGCCTCCGGTGCCGAGATAGCCAATCCGACTGCTGGGGGCGGAGCCTGGCCGGGCAGTGTGGGGGAGGAACCTGTTTCACTTACGGACATTTTACCCCACATCGGTTACTTACCTTCCTAGGACAGTGGGAGAGCCAAAGGTAGCTTCCAATGCGAAGACCGGCGGAGGCGGGAGCCGATTTGTTAGGCCTGTGGTTCCGGCGATAAGGGGCGGGTCATGTGGGTTCCTCCAATGAGATGTGAAGAACTTCCTCGCTTTCTCCAATAATATGAAGGCTTGGGGGTGGGATTCAGCAATCCATCTCCAATAGGCGGGGTTGAGTTAGGGACGCTCCCCGCCAATAGGGGCGTGGAGAAGGTGAGCGGCTCCCCCTCCCTTCCCAGCTAAGGGGGAAGGGGCGGAACGTAGGCAGGCGGGGCGCAATGATTGGCTAAGCTTTTGACGAACAGAGACTGTGTCCTGTGATAGAGCGAAGCTGAGCCTTCCCTCGGCGGGGCGGGCCTGGGGAGTGGGCGGGATTTCCCGGGTAACAGAGAAGCGGCCGCGGCGGTAGAGGCGGCGGAGACGATTTCTCCATCTTCCCCCCCTCCCCTTTCCCCCTTGGAGTTTCCCTCCCTCCCTCCCTCCCTCCTTCCCAGTTTGGGCGCCAGGGCCTGCGACCGCTCCGTGAGCCGAGAGGACGCTGCCAGTCCGCTTCGGCGGGCCTGCGCCCCGCGCTGTTCCCGGGCCTCCCCGCTGAGTGCGAGGCTCACGCTTAGGGGGACGCGCAGCACCGAGTGGCTGAGGAGCTTTGCGGTGAGAGCATGCTGGGCTGGGTTCGGGCGGCAGCCTGGGTGGCGGGTAACGCCGGGCTCGAGGGCGTGTATTTTGGGGGGGGCTGACCTCCTCGGCTTCCCGTAGAGCGCCGGGCGGGAGGCGTGTGGATGTGTGAGGGGCGGGGGCGGAGCGGCGCGCTCGGCGCGGGAGGGGGAGGAGAGCGCAGCCCCGGTTCGCGGAGGGGGCGGGCTCTTGGGCCGCGCTCGGGGGCGGGGCCGGTGCGCGCGTGCGGCGGTGGGGAAAGGGGCGGGGCAGGGGCTCCGCGGGCGGGCGGGGCAGGCCCCACCTCTCGCTCCCCGGTGGGCGGGGCTTCGGCCGCTGCCGCGCTGCGCCTGCCGGGTGAGGGGGCGGGAGGGGCGCTCTCCCGCGTGTGGTTCCGGGCGCGGCTGCAAGGGGGCTGAGGTTTGCGTCCTCTGTGCTAGGATCCAGTTGACCAGAGGCGGGGTACTGAGCGCGACGCCCCTCCCCTTGTTACTCCTCCCCTGCCCCCCACCCAGGTTTCTGCCTCCACGGCTGGGAGGCGGTGCTCAGGAAAGCCCGCTGTCTGGTTTGCCTGGGACTCAAGGCGCCTAAGTCTGCTCCGCCCTGTGTACCGCGGGAGGGAGGGGCCCTGTTGGCTGGAGCTGTAAAGGTGTCTGGGCATACTCTTGAGGCTCGACCGTGCCTTCTTCCTGGGGCACGGGGGCCGGAGCTGATGTCCCCCTTCTCGCACAACCGCAAGGTGGATAGCATCATACTACTAGCATCGTGGGAGATTGATCACAGCGCTCCTCTCGGTTGTAATTGTGGGGAAGAAGTGCTCAAGGTCTTCTCGGGGGACACTCCGCAGTCAAGGGCAGCTGGCGATATAACCACGCTACCTCGCTGGTGGTGATGGGGGAAGGGCAGTCAGTAAAGCCCTAAAAATGTGGCCGGGACTACCTTTCTTGGAGTTCCCTGGATGTTCAATGACTGTGCCTGTGCGGGGCGGGGCTTCCTCTGCACCAATGGGGTGGTGTATAGATAGCTAGGCTTGCCCCTGTTTCAGTGTTTTAGGACTTTAAGCTCAGCCATAGAGAGACTGTGGAAGCTCCTACCTGTGCTTCACGAGGCTGAAATTTATAACAGGAAGGGTTGTATTTACATTTTTATCACAAAGCTATTTATAAAAGGTGGTGATTTTTTAAAATTAGTATTTACTTTTTGGTCCTTGGAGACTGAACCTAGGTAGGATAGTGGCTAAGCACTCGTTGTAGTACTAAGCCACACCCCAACCCCCGATATTTAAGTCAGACTTCGATTAGAATACTCTTAATTTCTTACATTTTTAGTGCTTTCACGGTATGGATGTTTTTACTGTATAGGTTTAACTTCAAATGTTGCAATCTAAGGAAAACTGCAAGTGAGAGTCTTTCTGGTGTTAAATAATTCTGTTAAACCATCAAGATGGCTTTTCAATTCTGGGAAGCTTAATCTTGACCTTTTTAATAGAATGAAATCTTGAACAAATACACTCTTCTGTTGGTGACTTCCATAGTGTTGTCCTCCCATATTGGATAGTTGCTTCTAACAGCAGATGAGTTTTTCCTCTCTTAAGTACTGGAATTGAACCTAGATTCAGTGCATGCTAGGTAAGCACTCTGGGAGTGCTGACCTACATTCCCAGTCTTTTTTATTGTAGTTTGCCACACACTGGCCAAGTTGCCCAGGCTGGTGTGGAACTTGTAGGCAATCCTCCTACCTCAAGTCTCCAAGTAGTTGGGATTACAGGCTTTCATTACCATACCTAGCTCAATGAAAGTTTTTTGTGTTTTTTGGTTCTTTGAGACAGGGTCTCACTATGTAATTCAGGTTGGCTTCAGACTTGTGGCTATCTTCCTGCCTCAGCCTCCCTGAGTGCTCGGACTACAGGTGTCGCCACCATAGCCCAGACTGGATGAGGTTTTTGTTCCAACTGGATACATGGTTTCATCCTATTATGAAAAATTAAGCTGATTGAGACAGAAGGGTGTGGAGTTTGAGGGTAGCCTGGACTACATAATGGGACCCTGTATTTTTTTTTAATTGGTTTTTACATTATCCTGAGAAAGTAAATGCAGAATCATTGTTATTTATGCACTGACATCTCAGTGAACCACAGGTTAATTATCTAGATTGAAGTTTTTTTTTGTTGATTGTTGTTGTATTGTTTGAGAACAAGGGCTGCTATATAGTTCAGGCTGGCCTTGAACTTACTGTGTAGGCCAGACTGACCTTGATCTCAGTGGTGATCCTCCCAGGTACCCAGATTACAGGCAGCACTACCTTGCCCATTTTAGACAGGAAGTCTAGATTTGTGCTTTGTTTAGTGGGGATCGAACCTTTGGTGTCCTGTAGTATATTCATGAAGAAGGTAAGATCCTCAGCTAAGGAAGTTACAGGGTGGTTGTAGAATTGGTGTGGAAACAAAAAACCTGAGTGTTTTATTGATGTTGTAAACTAACAAAGATAGTGAAGAATGATTGCCCTTTGAGGAAAGTTTGGTTAGCTCATAATTATTTCCACTATTTGCAGTGCTGTGTACGATGGACCTAATTCACAGTGTCACTAGTCCCATGGAGGATTTAAGAATTCAAGTAAGAATGATTCTTATTCTCCCAATATCAGTATTCTGTGCTGTTGGTTTCTCCAGAGTTAAATACCTTAGCAGGACTGACCTTTTGTAATTCAGAGGGGTTTTTTCTTTTAATTCAGAAGGTTTTAATAGTTGATCTAAAGAGCAAGTTTTGTTTTGATTACAGCAAAGAATTAGGTAGTAATTTGATAAGATTGCTAACACTGCATACAGTCTTTATTTTTATCTTCAGTGCATCGAGACAGTATGCCGGAAAGCTGTGCAGGGTGGATCTTAGTACCTTGGAACTTCAGTTAGAATGAAAAGGTTATGACTAGGGCAATTGATAGTCAAATACAAAGTGTTTCCAGACTGGTGGATAATTCCACCAGTCAAGAGTTGATTAAACTTCACCTTCTGTATGTTTTTAAAAATGTTAGTACAGGCTAAGCATGGTTGCACATGTCTGTAATCCCAGCACTCTGGAGGCTGACACAGGAAGATTGCTGGAAGTTCAAGGCCAGCCTGGGGTATGAAGTTAGTTCAAGGCCACCCTGAACTACATAGTGAGACTCTGTCTCAAAAAAAAAAAAAAAAAAAAGTACAGTAATGTTTTTCAAACTAGCCTACTCCTTCCCCTTAATAATAAGCAACTGGGCCAGGGATATAGCTCAGTGGCACAGTAGCTACCTGGCAAGTGCGAGGTCATGAATTCGATCCCTGGTACCAAAATAAAGAAAGAATAGACTGTATTTATTGAGCCCTGACTGTGGCCCAGGTACTGTGTGAGGCAGTCCATTTACTGATTCAATTTTCTTGACAGCTTTGGATGAGAACAATGAAATGGACGTTGTCAAGGTGAGGAAGTGGTGTAATAGAGGTTAGAAACAGGGCAAGTGACCAAGCCAGGATATTAACTCTGGCAGTTGGGTTCCAGAGTCTCTTAACCCTATGCGTTAGCTATCTCTGGTCTAGGAATAGGGAACAAAAAAGAGCAGTTTGCTTTTTAGAAGATTTTAATTGTGATTAAAAAATATATATATAACATAAAATTTACCATCTTGATTATTTTTAAAGATACAGTTCAGCAGTAAGTACATTCATTAGGAGGGAGCAGTACTAGAGATTGAACCCAGGGCCTTTGCACTGAGTTCCATCTCTACCCTCACCTTTTAATTTTTATTTTGAGACAGTTGCTCAGGCTGGACTCAAACTTGGAATTCTCCTCCGTCTCTTAGAGTAGATAGCACACCGGCTTAAATAGCTCTGGGTCAATACAGGAAGTCTTCGTGTCCAAAAACTTCATGTTTACATAAAGAAAGGCAAGTTAGAGATATGACTACTGCATGTCGGTAAAGCACGGGTTCCATAAGAATTAACTGCAAGCAAGAATGGTGGAACACACCTATAATCCCAGTAGTCTGGGAGGCTAAGGCAGGAGGATCACAAATGTAAGACCAGTCTGGGCAATTTATCAAGACCTTGTCTCAAAAAGGGGCAGGCAGAAGTAGGGTACCTGAATTTTGATCCCTGTATCCCACATACACACAAAAAGATTGTAAAAAAAAATAGGACTTGAGGTGGTTCTTGGGACAAGTATATTGATCGTGGTAGCACACCCTTGTAAACTCAGCCCTCTGGGTGACTGAGGCAGGGTGATCCAAGCTGGGGTCCAGCCTGGGCAATTGAATGAGATCCTGTCTCTAAAAAGTAAAAGGACTGGGAACGTAGCTCAAGAGTGAGGCTTTGGATTCAGAAATCAAGCACAAAGTATGCTGTAAAGAATTCAGAGGGAAGGAGAGTCCCCTTAGGAGGAACCTGCATGAGAAACGGGGAGAGAGATCTGATAGCAAAGATCCACTTGAAGTGAATGTCAAATGCCCTCAGATATCTTACTCAAAGTGTAGCCATAGGGCATTTTGGAATGTTAAGAGGGTGTAATACCATGTTAAAATTGAACTGTCTGGAAATCACTCTTCCAGAGTAAATGGTGCTTTCTTCAGTTTGCATATCTTGACTTTATTTAGGAATGACATTAAACAAATTACAGGCTTGGCATGTGTTAATGTTACCTTGTCTTGCTCAAGAATATTCATGTGGTTAATTATTGTTTTTTAATGCTGTGCTTTTATACCTTCACATGCTTTCCTGTTTCTGTTACTTTAAAAATTAGAAGCTAAATTTTAGGATTTTTACCTTTTCTTTATTATAGTTTAAGTAAATAAGTTATGTTAACCCATCCAGCAACAAATAGCTATTTCAAGGAATTTTATTTTCCTCACAGGCATTTTTCTTAAATACAAATTCTGATTGTCTTTAGCATTAACCTAATTTTTTTTTTTTTTTTCCAAAAACATACTACCAAAGGAGCATCGGCACACTGCTTAATCCTAGCTTCTGGGGAGAGTGAACAGTTAGGTTCACAAGTTTGAGCCTATATGGGAAGCTTAGCAAGACTGTCAAAGAACAAACGGGGCTAGAATGTAGCTCAGTAGTAGAGTTCCCCTGGGTCTGATTCCCAGTACTGAAAACAAGAAAACTCATATATTAAAAAAGAAAACATTGACTTCTTTAGTTATGTAAATTTCTTTTTGGCTGTCTTCAGAAGATTAGCTGCAAGATACTTACTTGTTCTCAGTCTGTTACACCAAATGTAGACGATTTTGTCTTCACATATTTGTAGGGCAAACTGATGGTCTTTAGGGGGAGCCGCGTCAGTTCATACATAGTACATGTATGCTGAGGCTAAACTTTTTTTTTTTTTTTTTTTGGTGCCAGGGATCGAACTCACAACCTCATGTTTGCCAAGCAGGCACTTACACTGCTGAGCTGAAACCCCAGCCCTACTTTTTTTTTTTTTTTTTTTTTTTTTTTTTTAATGCAATGTCTCACTTTGCAGTCAAGCTGACCTCGAACTTGCAGTATTCCTACTTCCTCAGGCCTCCAAGTGCTGGCATTACAGGTGTGCAATACCGTGCCTGGCTTTGGGTTGAACTTTATTTATAGCTTCATAATATCTGCTTGGAGTGAGTGGTACTGACACATAGTAGATGATAAACTGAACTCTAATAGCATGTAGAGCTTTTCTGAGTAGAGGCTACCTCTGTCTAGCTGCATTTACTGGTGGAGATTTCCGTGTCCTTGTTTTGCCTTCCTCCGGTATTTCTACTCGGACCTCCCTTTCTGTGTTGTGCCCCTGCATGTTGCTTGTGTGTAACAGCATCATGACTGACAGCAGATCCTTGCTCACTCCTGCTGATGGTCTCCATGGTAGGCTTGATGTCATCTAGGCTGGTGAAAGATACACAGAACAGTCCCGTATCTGCAATTCTGAAATGGAAGGCTTATATTTATTGGTGGTAAGTTTGATTGATTCCACAGCTAATTTAGGAGCACAACCTGATCTAGGCTGTCCTACTTGGTACAGAAGCATAAATGTGTTTGATTATGGTAAGCTACTCCCAGTCCTGACTAAAGAGAAATGTATGACCAAAATATACAATGAATGTTAAAATTTTTCAAAATTACTTCAGTGAAAACCGAGCATGGTGGCACATGCCTATAATACCAGGACTCAGGATGCTGAGACAGGAGGATCACTGCAACTTGCAGGCCAGCCTGGCCTACAAAGTGAGTTAAAGGTCAGGCTGCACTGTATAGTAAAATGCTATCTCAAACCCCCCCCACATTACAATGAAAGATACTAATTATTGTTATTAATCCTCCTCATGGTACTCCTGTTTGATCCAAACACCCTCATCCCATTGTTCTACTCACTTTCCAAAGCAGTTTCAGAAATATCTTTCCTGAATGTCTTTATGAGCTGTGATAAAAAATATTTTGAGTGCAGCTGCTGAGTGGCATCCAAGGGGAAAGGCAGGCTTATAAAACATGACACTGTATTCTCCTCTACCTGATTGATTTGATCTGGCAAAATGTGACTTTTAAGTCAAAGTGACCACAAAAGATAAATGTTTTGAATTAGTTCAAGACCTCAAGGCAGCCATAGCAGCACAAATAAAGATACTCATGAAAGAGAACTTCCAGAACTGTTGCAGAAAGTGGCCAGAACAATGGTATGTGTGTTGGGAGAGGGATGTATTTTGAGGGAATTAATGTATTGTCAGAAAAAAAAAATTTAAATGTTCACTGTAATTTTTGACCATACCTCACACAGTAAATTTTTTACGTTGCCTTTCTAAAATCCAAGCAATGTTGACAACTCTCAAATTCTGTTGCTAGTAGGGATCTTTCCCTCTATTAGAGGCTAATTATTGTAGCCAGTGGCTGTTTACTATCTACTGTTGAATAGCTAACAGGTTGTCCTTGATTCTTTCTCAGTGTTGCATATGTTCATCCCAAGTCTTACTTGCTCTATATTCAAAATACTATCCAGGAGCATCAGTAGGATGGAATCCAGTGGTTTTGTTATTGTCTCTTTTTAGTGTATTCTCAAATGATATTTTAGAATTCAAATGATATTTTAGAAACCTAAGTCAGACCATGTCACACTCTACCTAGAACCATTCAAGACGTCCCACTTCAATCTGAGTGTTTCATCTGAGTTCTTATTATAACCTGTAAGTGCAGAGCTGGTGTACTCCCTCTGACTACAGTTCTTACTAGTGATCTCCTTATTTTCTGACCACACAGCCTTCTTGTTTTTCTTGGACGACATCAGTTTGCTTGTACCTCAGGATCTTTGTATTTGATGTTCCCTCTGCTAGAATTCCACATGGCATCACTAGTTCCCTCACTGTCTCAAAATTTAGCTTTTGCATATCTTCTTATCTAAAATTTCAAAAACCCTACCCTGCCCTTTCTGCTTAGTGCTTGTCACTCTTAACAGTCTAAACACCGTTGTTGTTTTACTGTCTTTTTTTCTCAATAAAATTTAAGCTTCTTGAAGGGTAGGATTTTTGTTTTCTTTATTGCCATACTGCCAATTCCTACGATACTCAGCACATAGCAAGTGTGTGTTCAGTAAATATTAGCGAATATGTGCGTGTGTGAATGATTAATTTGATTTCTACCACAGACAGGACAGTGTGTAGATATAGGGAGCAGAGGATGCAAGGCAATGGAGGATGCATGGGAGATGGTGAAAAATGTGTGTGCCTATGTTGGGGTGGGCAGAATTATACGTAATACAATAAAAACCATTAGAGAAAATAACACATCTACTTTTTTTTTTTTTTTGGTAGTGTTGGGAGTGGAACCTTTGCATTGAGCTATATCTCACTCTTTTTTAAATTTTGAAACAGAATGTTGCTGAATTGCCCACATGGGATTTGAACTTACAGCCCTACTGCCTGAGCCACCAAGAGCGCTAGAATGCAGGCATGTACTGCTATGCCCAGCTTTTTTTCTCTTGGTTTTTTTTTTCCCCCATACTGAGCTACATATTCAAATTTTATTTGTTTTTTCAGCCAGGCACTCACTAAATTGTTCAGGCTGGGCTTGGACTTGCTATCCTGTACTTTAGCTTCCTAAGGTGCTAGGATTACCAACGTGTACCACCACACTTAGCTTATTTACCTGTCCTCTTAAGAGATTCTCTTAAGAATCTCGAATCCTAATTTTCAGGATGCTTTCCTCCTCCTCTTCCTCTTGTTTTTCATCTGGGTTTTGCTAAATTGCCCAAGCTGTCCTGGAACTTTGTTTCTCCTGCTGTAACCTCCAAGAGTTAGGGTTACAGGCATGCTCTACCACACCCAGATGTAATACCTTCTTTATAGTGGTAGCTGGTGTAGCTCCTGTTGTTCTTTATTGTTTCATACTATTTTCAGATTTAGAAACCTTGTCACCTTAACTAATGGCCTTAAGAACAGCAATTCAGGATTTTCTTCTTTTGTATTCCTTGCTTTTGTTGTGGTGGTTTTTTAATGTTTTTATTTAGTACAGAACTGATTGTTATCTATCTGTCTATCTATCTATGTATATCTCACACACATACGTATGTATATATCTGGGAATTGAACTCAGGACTAGGCAGGCGCTGTGCTGCTGAGCTGTATGCTCAGCCTTTGTTGTTTTTTGAGACAAGGTCTCTCTGGTGTTGAACTCACTGACCTCAGACTTACGGCAGTCCTCTTGTCTTAGCCTCCCAAGTGCTGGGATTACAGGTGTATACCACCATGCTTGGTCTGTACTCCCTGCTATTTATACTTAACATTTTTTGTTTTGTTTTTTTTGGTACCGGGGATCGAACTCATGACCTTGTGCTTGCCAGGCAGGCGCTTAAGCCACTGAGCTAAATCCCCGGCCCTATACTTAACATTTTTTAAGCTTTTCATTTTGAAGCAATTTTAGATTTCAGAAAGTTTACATAAATAATACAAAGAATTGTCACGTTACCCTCACTAAGATTTCTCAAGTGCATTGATTTTTCTTTGTGTGTGTGTGTAGTGCTGGGGATTGAACCCATTGATGGGGCTGTTGTTTAGCATGTCAAAGACCATGAGTTCGATGCCTCAAGTCCATCTTGTAAAACCATGTAACTAATAAGTTTAAAAATTAATGTCAAATCAAATTATTAGTAACTTAAGTAAAGTAGTTTGCTGTTCATTTTCTGCTCATGACAGTAGGAACTGTAACATCAGTATTCATCAGACCCCATTTTAGTGTTTTGAGTTTCTTTTTGAGCAGTAGTAACTACTTGTCAAGACTTACTTCATGGTTTATTCTTTATTGGAAGTCTTCAAAGGAACAAAGAGAAAAGTTGCTTATATTTTTAAGGAATAAACTCATTTGGCTGTTAGCTAAGATATGTTACAGGATCTTAGTTACCTTATTATTCCAGAATCTTGAACTACTTTGATATTTCATCATCCTATGAATTATTTCATCATTACTCATTGGTTCTTAAATATGTCCCAAATGACTAAAATAATAGGAAAGTAGGAGACTGGTGGAATTGGCTAGGAAGATTATGCCATAGTAAAATATGTCATCGCTACTGTACTTAGTTTGCTTCATGTGTTGCCCAAAGCATGATAGCTATAAAGGAAGTTGGAAGACACTGTCATAAACATTGTGTGAGGTTCATATTTGGAGAATTTGGGGGAGGGTCGAGGACAATTCTTTTATTTTTACAAGTTTTCAGCCTTCTTTGAACTTTTTTGGGGGGGGTACCAGAAATCAAACTTAGGACCTTGTGCGTGCTAGGCAGGCAGTTGTGGCAATGAGCTATATCCCCGGTCCCCTTGAACATATTTGAGAATCCATGATTTTTTATTTTCTACCTGTAATGGCAAAGGGAAGAAAACTGACAAGAAGACATTTCCTAATTATTAGAGGAACTGGTAGATGAACATAATGTGACAACAGCACTTGTAATGATGGTGCTAAAATCCACTGTAAGCCTAGTTGTCAACTCAGTCTTCAGTAATGATACCTGAGGTGGCTATTCTCAGACTTGAGAATTTACAAATGCGCAGTATACTTCCGAGGGAAAAAAAGGTCATTTCTGTTCTCGTAGTCATTCAAGAGGGAGGACTTCATGGTGTAATTTTCACTTTATTTTACTTTCTGGTGATGTTGGGAGTCTTAACCCAGGACCTCGCTCAAAGAGAGTTTTGTTGTGTTGCCCAGGCTGGCCTTGAGCTCTGGGCTCACGTCATCCCTGTGCCTCAGTCTTGAGTAGTACCTGCTTTGGATGTGGATTTGTTTCGTTTTCACGAGATTCAAAGTTGTTCCTACTTATTATAAAGATACATGCATTTATCTTTTAAGATGTTTATGCACCAAGTCTTGTGCAGTATTTTTTTTTAAGTGGAAGAACACCAAAGACAGATGTACATATAAAGGTGACTCGGAAGGAAGCGTGGCATAGATAGTAAAAAAAAAAAAAAAGAAAAACACTGCCTTGGTCATTTGTGTTGGTACTTGGCAGTCTAAAAATGAATTTGCAGTTATAAAATGGAGACAACTTCAACAAAATTGGGAACTAAGTTGTCGAGTATTGTATTTGATGGATGCAAGGGCAAAAAGAAAAAAAGGAAATTCTCCACACACACACTCAGAAATGATGTTAATTGAGAACCTTACCATAAATAAATCTGAAACCTAGAATCAAAGTTTATAAAACAACCATGTTCCAGATTCATACATGACAAGTAGTTATATTTTGAAGAATTTTATGAGTTTTGGGTATTTACATCTTCAGAAATAGACTAGGTTAAAAATATGGGCCTGCAATTTCTCACTTCTTTTTTTTTTTAATTTTTTTTAATTTTATTTTAAAAGGGTGTAAAATTAAACACAACAAAACAGAACAGAATGGGCCATAAGAAAGCATAAATTTCAAAACTAGACAACCCAGGATCTTCACTATCTGTCATATTGTCTCCCATTCTCCTCCAAATGGTTGTCCATATCTTTGCATATGGGGAGCTCATACTAAATAACATAGCCAATCTTTTCACAAGATGTGTAGTTCACTGGCTCCCACTTGCTAGGCAGGGGGGAGGGGGAGGGGGGACACGGGATGGGGGACAGGACGACATGA
>PVJX010018073.1:0-37178 GCA_004027295.1 Dolichotis patagonum
TCTCTCCGCATACATAAATACGTGAGAAACTGTGTGTGCAGTGATGTTAAGGGTAGGTTGAGTGTCCCCCTTCTTCCAAATCAGCCTGTAAGCCTGAGTGATTGTCCTTCCAGTTCCTGGAAGTTCAGGGACAGAAGTTAAATCTCTACTCAGAGTGGGTCTCATGAAATCATCAGGTGTTTCTTGAGGGGCCACTGTATGGCAGGCAATGTCAGATAGCATCCTTAAGGCAGGGAACACAGCAGTGGACTCAAAAGCCCTACCCCACGACACACAGAGAATTTGTTAGAGCAGCTGAGGCTTTTTCTTGACAAGTAATGGATCTACCCCAGGTACTCACACATGTGAGGCAAGCACTCTGCCAGTCAGCTACTCTCAGCCCAGCAAAGATATTCTTAAGATCTGAAATCTACTGTAGGTCAAGGAGCTGAAGGCACAGGGTCCCAGCAGATTGGGAAGTGTGTTTCCTAATTCCTACAAAGAAGGGTAGGAAATGGCAATTTAAACTGGGCAATTTAAACTCAAGAAGACAACTAATGACACTGCCTTCCTCTCCTGCCTTATCTTCTATTTCTTCATGCCTCAGTGGAATGTGGGCAACTGACTTCTTTTTTTTTAATTTTTTTTTTATTTTTTATTTTAAAGAGAATAAAACAAAAGAGGGCAGAACAGAGCAGATCAGAACAGGACAACATAGGCAACACACTAATTTACATTAAAACAACCAGACATTAACAGTAGCTATCACAATATCTCTTTCTCTGCTATAGTTGAGCATAAATTTCAAATACAATAATATCAAACATAACAAAGTAGTATAAAACCATTCAAAGAGTGAAAGAATTACAGGGCATTCTGAACCGAATAACAGAGAATGATCAATGGGTACTATAATATCTTATTTTTGATAAAATAATTTTGTTTATACTATCACACATATTCAAATCCCAGTAAGACACAATGTGATAGATAGAACTAATGGTAGTAGAAGAATAGAAGCATGGTAGGACTTCTAAGAAGGATGATATTAAATTAGCAGTAGCTGTCATAATGTTTTGTTTTCTTCAAAACAGCTGTTCATACCATCATGCATGATATAGTCAAACAAAACAGAATAAAGCCATTCCAACTGATGAATGAAAACATTGAAAGGCTTCAAAGCTATGAGATGGGGACTCATGCTTACCATAAAATCTTATATACTCTTATCAACTCTCATACTAGGGAGACTATACGGTATTTACACATGTGAGTCTGGTTTATTTCGCTTATGAGTATGGCCTCAAGTCGTGTCCATTTATTTATAAATATCTCAATATGATCATTCTTTATAGCTGAGTAGTACTCCATTGTATAAAAATGCCACAACTTTTTTATGCATTCCTCAGTTGATGGGCACTTAGGTTGTTTCCAAGATCTGGCTATTACAAATTGTGCTGCTATAAACATGGGTGCACATATATCACTGTGGTATGATGTTTTCAGATCTTCTGGGAATATGGCTAGAAGTGGAATACTGGGTCAAATGGGACCTCCAAACCCAGCTTTTTGAGGAATCTCCAGACCAACCTCCACAGTGGTTGCACCAGTCTGCACTCCCACCAACAGTACAGAAGAGTTCCTTTTTCCCCACAGCCTCTCCACCACTTGTTGTTGGTAGTTTTTTCTATCCTGGCCATTCTTTCTGGGGTGAGATGGAATCTCAGTGTGGTTTTAATTTGCATTTCTCTAATGACTAATGATGATGAACATTTTTTCATGTATTTATTGGGCAACTGGCTTCTATCAGAACATGCTATAGCTACAACTCCCACAAAAGAGATGATGTTGACTATTAAATAATTTTATTTGGACTGTTTGTTAGAGCTTCAAATATTTATTACACTTCTTTTTTTCATTTTCCTAATGTCTTCGGTTGGCATTACCTTTATTTTAGAGATGAAGGTATTGCGGTTTAAGATGACTAATCTTTTAATAGCCACATTAGTTTCTCAAGGAGAAGAGTCCCTAATCTAACTGGAGTCACTAGAATTTTTGTTCACTGTCCAGCATCCCAGCAGGATGTTAGAGTAAATTCAATTTAATTATAAATTGGGATTAATCGGTCCAGGATTGTTTTAATAGTATGACTGGAAACAACCCAAGGGCCTACCAACAGTTTGTACTCACCTCTCCCCCAAGTTCATGTGTTAGAAATTTAATACCCTAAGTCATGGGTTGAAGTTGGGGGATGTGTACCTTTATTGTGTCTTCCAATCAGCTGGAGGCCTGGAGGGAACACAGACAGGAAAGATGTTTGCTCTCTTCTGGAGCTGAGATGTATCTCTCTTCTCCCCTTGGACATTAGAAGTTGTGGCTCTGTGGCCTCTGGACACATTATTTACAACAGGGACCTGCTGGATTTCAGGCTCTGGCTTTGAAATGAGAGATATACCATATCCATTCCTTCTGAGGCCTTTGGACTTGGACTCAGCATTATTACCTCTCTCCCAGGGTCCCCAATCTGCAAACTACCATTTGGTATGTTCAGTTATGTAGGCTGAAGATTCCTACAACTGGATTTCTTCTTTTTTGCTAGCGCCCACTGATTCTGTCTTTCCAGAGTCCTGACAAATACACAAGCAGTTGCATAAATTAAAGTACAAACTTTCAGTGTAATACTACGCATCTAGGAGAAGCTCTGTGTTCTCCTATATGAAATTTTCCTAATACTATTATTAAAACAACAATGCAAAATGATATATGTAGCCGAATTCCTTTCAAGAATAAGAAGGCAGGGGGACATAAAAGATATATTTATTAGTGTCATCATCACAAATTTTCACTGGGCAGATATGTAAGTGAAAAATTTGATCAACTAGGGAAATGGAGAGTAGAATTTTAATATATGCCTTTTTATTTCAAGGTGTATAGAATCACTTGTTTTAGACACGTTTTGTCAGAATCAGTGTTCCTCTTGATAATATTACTATCTCCCCCATTTTCAGTGCATGCATGTAAACACAAAGAGATATATTAGAATAGCTTTTTAATAGGAAATAAATAGTCTGATACAGAGCATTGAAATCATCCTTTTAGTTTGACAATTGGTGTGTGTAGAAGGCACTTGGAATATTGGAATTTCTTGTTAATAAGAAGGTTTAAAACCTAAGAAAAAGGAAACAATCAAAGAAAATGTATTTTGAAACCTCTTTCACAGTCGTCCTCACATGTACAGAAAATTTATAGATCCCTTTCCTTATAATGAGTTTGTTTTTCTCTAAATATCCACTCTTGTCGAATACAACTCCCCATGGTTAAAACACCCAGACTCCTGGAGAACATACTGTAATTTTGCTTTTCAGATAATCTTGCTAGACTTAGTAAATACAAATGCAGAATGTCTAGTTAAACTTGAGATTCAGATAAGAATTCTTTTGGTTTATGACAGTATGTGCGTGTGTGTGTGTGTGTGTGTGTGTGTGTGTGATGCAATACTGGAGTGGGGCATACTAATACTGAGATAATTAATTGTTGCTTACCTGAAATTCAGATTTAGGTGTTTTTCTGTATTTTATCTGACGAATTTATCCTCAGATGCCACCTGGAAGAAGATGGTTAAGCACACTTGTCAGTTGGAAGGCACAAGAAGTACCTGGTCCAGTGCTAGCCAGCAGAATTTCTGTGATGACAGATGGTTCCATATTCCATATCCTCTGGTTCCATATCCTCTGGCAACTTTCAGTGTGTTTTGTGAGACTGCAAAATTGAATTTTTAAATATTAAATTTAAATATAAAATGTCACAGGTTGTTAATGACTGTTGTATTGGACAGCAAAGTTCTGGAACTTGTCATGTATTTTCTTTCCAAATTTAGCTATTGGAATTTATGACCAAATAGTGACTAAAATGATATACAATCTGTAAATAGAATCACAGGTACCTGCACATTAGATAGTGAATACCACATTATGTGCAGATATAATTCATTGCTAACATATTTATTTTCAATACTTGTTCCAAGTATTTATTGAAGGTCTATTTTATTGGAAGCATGGGAAGTGTCAGAGTATAGAAATGAGTAAAATCTATTTTTTCAACAAATTTACCATGGAGATTAAAAGGTTAACTGAGTAATCCCAGTAGTTAGAATAAAAAATCAGTGAGGTTGCCTTATTGCAGGTTACATATTTTAAATGATTCAAACACTATTGATTTGGCCACATGTTAGCTATGTGACCCTCATCCTTCTGTTATTTTAGGTAAACATCTATCTGTCATAGACATAGAGCATTTTTAAAAGGATTATTTTATGTATGATTCAGAGAGCAGACAATGAGTCTTCAAAAGATTTAATAGCTATAGTATTTGGGCAAAATGGGAGTTATCATGACACTAAAGTTGGACAGTGCAGAAACAGGGACAAAGAGAGTATGGAAAAACAAAAGCAGCATACTTCCAAATTTCCTTATGTGCCTGGTAACCAGGCAGGGTGAATAGGTAACATATTAAACATGGTTTATGAGCCGATAGATATTTCTATATAGAAATTCAGATACCCATGCCTGGCCATGCAAGGTGGCAGGTTATTGCAGGTGCTGTATCTAAAACATTCATTCACCAGGTATCTGAGAGCCCAGAAAGTGCCAGGTTTTCTGCTAGATGCTGTAACATAACAGTTTCCAGACTGACCAGGTCACTACTTAATTTAGCAGAGTATAGTGGGGAGAGATATATAACAAGACAACTGATAAAAGTAATCTCAGACTGTATTTTACAGAATCTAAACAGGATCACTGATTTTTTTTTTTTTTTTTGGTACTGGGGAATCAAACTCACCACTGCTCACTTGCAAGGCAGGCACTCATGCCGCTGAGCTAAATCTCCAGCCTAGGATCACTGATTAGAAAACAAATAATTATAGATGGAAAGTGGAAAGACAGCTTAGTTTTCCTCTTTATATACTTTAAGCTACAAGATCAATACACAATCATTTTTACATTTCAAACACAAATTTCTGTATAGGTTAATAATCTTCCAAATTTCATCTATTTTTACCTCCTTGAGATAAATAGTGATGGATTTTTTTTCAAAATCTTTTTTTTTACTCTTGATTTATTTTCATCAGTTGTATATGTGACTTTGTCTCACTGCCTTGGTATTTTTGATAGCCGCATAATATTCTATGTGAATATTCTGTGTGAATAGATGTCCCATAGTTTAAGTGAACTGTTCTTATGTTCTTTAGGTGATTTACAGCTTTAATTAGATTTTTTTCAGTACAGCATTGAAAACAGTTCTCACATATATAACTATCTATTTAAACATTTATTGCTAGTTGATAAACATCTTCCTTCCCAAGTGTCTATAATGAACGTTCACAGATGTCACATGGGTAGGTTCTTAAAGATTATATGACTATTTCTTATACTCAGTAGTACTGATATTACTGACTTTAGTGGTTCTCTACTTCTAGGTGAGAAATGGCTGGGATTATAAACTTGTCCCAGGATCCAGGTTTATTTTGGGGGAGGTCATCTTTTTAGATCTTTAATTCTTCTTAGGTCTATTTAGGTGATATTGTTTAAGAAAGTGCTCCAATCTGAAGGGTGAAAATGAACCCCACAGAAGAAAATCCAGTGGATCAGAGAATGATCCCAGCAAATATCAGGAAGCAGCAGTTTAGCTGGTTGAGTGCATGAGAAACCAGTTTGACAGGAACAGCGCAAAGGATAAGAGGTAGATGAAGTGTGGAGGTGATTCAACTAATGGATAGTTTGAGTTTGTGGAGATGGAGGAATAGCAGCAAATCTCACTCCTAGAATCTTGATTTGAGCAATGGGACTTAGGTCTGTGTTGCTTCCTGGTTTGGGGAGGACAAGGAGGAGCTAACAGGCTTAGGGAGCACTACATTAACACTGTGTCTTTAAGGATTCACGTGTAGAGGCCTGAATTCCAAGTGAAGATGTTAAGTAAAAATTTATAGATGCATGCTGGCATTTCAGTGACTAGATCAGGACTAGAGATGTAAAACTGGAAGTTTTACAACTTGTAAAACTGGGGTTTACATTTGTTAGATGTTCTTTGAAACTGCAATATTTGTGAAGTCATCAAGGAGACAGAGTAAAAAGCAGAGACCCAAATCAAGTTCTAAGTTTCTAAAATTTAGAATTAAGGTCAGTTTGATCATTTTGAGGTATCTGTATAAGGCAATAACCACTTGCTACAGCATAAAAACACTATATTTTCAGCTCAAGATAAAGGAGATGGATAAAGCAGAGTGCAAACATGTTCATTTGCCTGGCACCTGGGGGACAACAGATAAGCCAGGAATACAGATTAACAGAAAACTGACCACGCAGCTACTGACAGTCTCTGGAATAGTGAGGAAATAGATTTCTGTTGTGTAGGCTACTCAGTCCGGCATTTTGCAATGTCAGTCCAAGCCAACAGATGAATTGGCTACCAAGAAAATGGGGTAAAGCCATGACAAACGTCTGAATATATGAAAGTGGCTTTTGAACTGGGTAATTGGTAAAGGTTGGAAAAAAAAAGGTTTATGCCAGAAAAAAAATCACTTGCTCTGAAAGGGCTATAAAGGAACTGTTCAAAATGTAAAAGTCAATTCTGGTGAGGGCAAGGAAAGGAAAGAAGAGCTGCAGAAAACGCTTCCATTTTCTTAGAGAATACATAGATAATCATGACCAAAATGCTGGCTCAAGTATGAGTATAAAGACCCTTCTGGTGAGGTCTTAGAAATGAGGGAAAGGTGGTCAGAAACTGAAGGAAATGTGATCGCTGCTATAAAGTGGCACAAACTTGGCTTAAATGTGTTCTAGTTGTTTCATGGAAGACAACTTACAAGCAACACAATGTATATTCAACAGAGAAGATTTCCACACAAAGTTTGGAAAGTGTAGTTTAAGTCTTGCTTATTCCTTATAGTAAAATGCTAGCAGAAAGAAAAGACTTAAATTAGGAATTATTGAGTAAAAAGAATGAGGACTTGGAGATTTGGAAAATTGTCAGCTTATACTTTTGGAGTTGAGAAAGTTGTTCTTAAAGACTTATGGTTGAGTAACCATTTGATACAAATGTCCTGGATGGGACTAGGAATTCAGTCAGGCATCTCTGCAGAAGCCCAAAGAAAGATGAGATGCCAACAGAGAAGCTGCCACTTTAAACTAAACAGAAAACTGGAAGGAAGGAAGGAAGATTGTCAGATTTTTGATTCTAGAAGACAACACCCTAGACTTATCCAGCTATAAATATGAACTATCCTTAAGAAGAAAGAAGGAAGGGACCCAAAGGCAATGCAGAAACCATTTGGACTTTCACTTCCATCTCAGGCTCTTTGTGGACAGACAAATGGTGGAGGTAGGCAGGGAGGAATGCTGATCTATCTCTATCTTCACTTTGAAGAGATATGTAGGGGCCAGTTTCTGCAAAGCTGATAAGGAACACACACTGCAAACTGGAGGAGCAGGGTCCTAGGAGAAGAAGGGGTAGGCTGAATACAAAGCCAAGGGTGACACTGCCACCCCAGTTAGCCTCATAGGCAGGACACTGAGCCAAGCAGGCTCATCCTCCAGATACAACAGCTAATGGGCTTTGTCTGGCTGTTTGTAGACCTAGACAGGACTGCTCATCCTTTACTTCTATCTGTCCCTTTGGGATGGAGGGATCTGGACAATGTCTGTTCCATAATTATATTTTAGAAACATTAACCACTACCTGGTTTGACAAGTTTGTAGGTAGAAAGAATTTTCACTTGGGCTGAATCATACCTTGAGCTTAATGTGTGTCTTAGATGATGCAAATGATACTTTGAACCATAGAAGTGATGTTGGAATGGGCTAAAACTTTGAGATCTGTTGGGATGAAGTGAATGCACTTTGCATAAAGACAGACATGAATTATATTGCTGTTGGAGGAAATGTTACAGACTGATTTGTATCCCCCTAATTCCTATATTGAAGCTCTAATTTCCAATGTAACAGTTACTTGAAAACAGGTCCTTTACAAGTTCAAGAAGGATAAAGAAGGTGGTAAAGATGGGACCCTAATTCTGTAGAGCTTCTGTGTTTATAAGAAGAATCATGACAGTGGTCACACACTCCTTCATTGAGAGAAGGCCAGGTAAGCACTGGGAGAAGCCAATTACCTAGCTGACAGGAATAGAGCCTTATGGGAAATTAGCCATGCTGCACTTTGGTCTTCCACACCCTAAAAGCTGTGAGAAAATAAATTTACATTGTTTGAACTATCCAATCTGCATCATTTTATTATAGCCATCTGAAAAGACTAAGACAAATATTGAAGCATTTTGGTAAAGGCTAGTCCCAACTGGCAGCAGACACCCTGGAGATCACAGAGCTCAGCACACTTAGCTCTTCCAGAAAAAGCCTCAACTATAGGCAATTCTCTTAGGTTCTAAATTCTGTGAACCTAGGTTTTCTCACCTTGTCCAAACTACAACAAAAATAAATAATAATAATGAAGTTCAATGAAGGTCTAACTTAGTAAAATATGTATCTATACTAATTCACTGCTTGACAATACATTTTATTTTGAAATCTACATGCCATATTCCAATTATACTTATTTAAAAAATAGATTTTTATGTGTTAAGAATAGCTTCCTAGGTATAAATAGAAGTGATTCCTGTCTTTTAGTACAGCTCTTCGTGAAGTTCATTTTACTTAGTTTTGTAAAATATTTGAAACATTGAGAGAAATTAGAGAGTAAAGAATCCTTTGGTTATTTGTAAACCCTTAGTTTTAGTATTCTGAATTAAATTTCTAATATACAGCATTATACTAAACAGAAACATGTACATTTATAATTATAATTTAGTATCAACATGTGACAAACCTTTAGAAGTCAACCTAAATTCAACCATGAAATACATATAATTTATTTTACAAGTAGTTGCAGAACTTCATACCTGTAAAAAGAGTTCTGATGACACAGAAAACAAAATAAAGTATAATGACAGAGTAAAGGAGAGTCTATTGGTACCAAGATTATTTCAATATTTAAAAAGGGATATTACAATTGGGGGTACTGTGTTACACTGACCTACTTTGCTTAGGATACAGTAAGTTATATATCCAGGTATGATTCTACACAGCTTTAAAGCTCAAGAAAACCTGAGATGGACATTTATCTCTGGGAGGCCCAGGTATAGCATCTCATGAATGAGGAACAAGGGAGTCTTCCCAGGATCCTTTAGGAAATCTATATGGAGACTGGGTCAAGGGCTGGAATTCAATTGTAGTTATGGAGGGTTTTTGTTTTGTTTTGTCCAGTAGAGAATTTCCTCCTGAAGAAACCAGAGTTTTAGATTGAAATAGTGACATTATAAACTACAAAATGAAGAAGTATAATGGAAATAGGGAGTAAGACAGAGATGTGAGGGACAGCCTTTGCATGGGGGACGGATCTTAGCTTCCCTCTTAGGTAAGAAGTGATTAGCTGGCACTTTCTGTTTCTCTGAACTTCCCCAGACTCTCAGTGCAAATTAATTAGAAGGCACTTTCTACTGGAAAATACAGATGCTTTTGCCAACTTAAGTATGGCGCATATTTAATGCCTAGATGGCGAGAAACTGTCTCTGTAGGACAAAGTGCTGCCTCAATACCCAGTCACTGATTCACTGAGCTCAACATTTACTTACTGTCGCTGTATTAAGTTCTGCTGTGTGGAGGAGGGTCTATACTGATTATCTACAATTTAACAAAACGAAGTCCTTTATTTTATGGAGCTTTTGCTGCATATGAAAGCATTGAGGTTAACTATCATTCATTACTAAATGTATTAATTCATTATTAAATAATCAAATACAAAGTTTTGTTATTGGAGTCCAGAGGAGTATTCTGGAGACATAGTCTTTGCAATTTCCTTTCCTTACTCACTATAATAAATAAGCTTATGAAGTTCAGTAGCCCTTAAAAAACCATCTACCACCAAACCAAACCCCTTTGTTTCATTTACCACACCCTAAATCAAATAGCTACTGGCTTTTTTTCTGGGTTCACTGTGCTGTACTGTAAGGATTTATGTCTTTATGTGGATCCTGGGGAAAATTACCTCTGCTTCTTACCTTAAATTCTCCAGTTTAGGATGACATCAGGAACATTCTGGCATATGAGTAAAGTTCTTTCATTACAAATTTTATTTTTTGTTTCCATTTTTCTATTTATCAAAGGGAGGGATCATTATGAAAGAATCATCACTAAAATTTCTAGGTTCCTGAACTTGGGACTTAATCTTTTAGCCTGTTTCTCAGTTTCCTCGATATTAAATCTCTCATAGGGATACAACTCACCTCTAAAATTGTTAGATTAAATAAATCCATTTGCTGGGAGCACACAGAAACGTGTCTTACACAGTAAACACCCAACAGACCATCTCTCTCGATCAGACTGTGTTCTGATTTCTAAACCACACTGCTGAACTGAATTTTTCTCACAGCAAGGTGAGTAAAGGCACAAGACATGGCAGCAGAGACAGGTTAAGTAACCTAGGAAGTGGGAGCTGGGCTCAAGGGAAGCTTGGCAAGTAAATCAAAAGGATTCCAAGACCCATAGGAAGTAATTTCGATCTAAAAAAGAAAAACAAAACAAAGCACAACAAAACCCCAAACTGTCCTACATACAAGAAATGCTAGGCTGAAAGAACATGATCTTCACAGATAACCCAGGCCAAGAGGACACTCTGAGGTCAGATATTCCCCCAATCTGATGATTCTCATCCCTACTGCCCTGTATAGTCGCTGTGACTCAAAAAATGCCTCAGAAAACTACTATGTATCCACCAGAGTGGTTCCTGAGTTTTCCTTGCTTTCATCAAACACCAAGATACTGAATCACTTCCTTTTCAGGGTAACTGCTGGGGCAAAGTATGGAAGTAGAGGCTACCACAAGAAAAAGGAAAGGACGTCAGTATCTGGAAAGCTTTGCCCACAGGAAACAGTTTCTGCTTGGGTTATTCCCCCCGACCCCGAAGAAATGATTACACTCAAAATTTTTCCATTCCTGGATCCTTGATTATGTGTCCTGCTTGGCCAGTAGGAGCTCATGGGCACTGGTCATTCTTACCCACTGTGCTTCCTTCAATGGCCATCTGCCAAGTCACAAACCATGTCATCCTTAAAAAAACCCCAATAGGACCAAGAACCCAGAACTAGAAGTTTTTGCATGGTCCCAGATGGTTTCTTGTAGTTATAGAAATTGTTACCAGATACCCACTATCGTAGCAAAAATATCTGTGAGACCTGGGGGCAGTCTATACCTCCATTTCAGTCTGAGTTAGACATTTAGGGATTCCACCTACCTAAAATATTTCTATGTAGCACAGGCTGAGTATCAGGTTATTAGGGCATGAAGCTAGTCAAGGCACAACCTACACCCAGTCAGACAGGGAAGTATCAGAAAATTTGTCTAGAATCTCACATACTTCTTATAGGAATCTGTTTTCACTTTACTTTCCAGTTAACTCTGGATGAGTGCTACTGATCAATCATTCCCTGTAAGGCTAGAATACGTGAATTACCTATAATTTCCATTTCCTGTCAAATGTAAACTGTTAAGTTTTTTTTGATAGGGTCTTGCTATACGTCCCGGACGGACTGGTCTCGAAGTCACTATGTAGTCCATGGTAGTCTTCTGGTCTCGAACTCTGCCTCAACTTCCAAGGTGTTGGGACTATAGGCATGCACCACCAGCCCCGAATTACTACAGTGAAAGTAAAACTTCCCTTGATACAATGTAGTGTTCTTAGCTCTTTATTTGAAAAGGTGGGGGCTCTGAAAAGAGCCTTTGGGTTTAGTGTAGTTTCCGGAAACTCAAGTCTATCAATCACTTGCCCTTGGCCTTGTGGTGGCTCTCGGTCTTCTTGGGCAGCAGCACGGCCTGGATGTTGGGCAGCACGCCGCCCTGCGCGATGGTCACCTTGCCCAGCAGTTTGTTGAGCTCTTCGTCGTTGCGGATAGCCAGTTGCAAGTGGCGCGGGATGATGCGTGTCTTCTTGTTGTCGCGCGCCGCGTTGCCAGCCAGCTCGAGGATCTCAGCCGTTAGATACTCCAGCACAGCCGCCAGGTAGACTGGGGCGCCGGCGCCCACACGCTCCGCATAGTTGCCCTTGCGAAGCAGACGGTGTACACGTCCCACAGGAAACTGCAGACCGGCGCGAGAAGAACGGGACTTAGCTTTGGCTCGAGCTTTGCCTCCCTGCTTGCCGCGTCCAGACATCTCAGACTCAACACAGTGTAACAAAAACACAAAGCTCACAAAAAACCAAAGAGAGTAGGGAAAGACTGAGAACGTGGCTGCTTTTATAGCTAGTTCCTGGATCGTAAATTTCACTGTTTGATTGGCTAGAAAAGTGTTCTCAATAGTAGCCAATAGAAAAGCTGTATTACCATCCCTTATTTGCATAGTTCAGCCCATGTATGACGGCCTAGCCGTTTGTCTTCCAATTATCTAAGAGTTTCTCAGAATCCCTCATTAGCATAAATGCCCTATAAATAGCAGAAATCCGCTTGGTATTCTCATTCTACTTGTGTTTTGAGGTCTTAGAGATGCCTGAGCCAGCGAAGTCGGCGCCTGCCCCGAAGAAGGGCTCGAAGAAGGCGGTGACTAAGGCCCAGAAAAAGGACGGCAAGAAGCGCAAGCGCAGCCGCAAGGAGAGCTACTCGGTCTACGTGTACAAGGTGCTTAAGCAGGTGCACCCCGACACGGGCATTTCTTCCAAGGCCATGGGTATCATGAACTCCTTCGTGAACGACATCTTCGAGCGCATCGCCGGCGAGGCGTCGCGCCTGGCGCACTACAACAAGCGCTCCACCATCACGTCGCGGGAGATCCAGACGGCCGTGCGGCTGCTGCTGCCCGGGGAGCTGGCCAAGCACGCCGTGTCCGAGGGCACTAAGGCCGTTACCAAGTACACCAGCTCCAAGTAAACTTGGCAAGTAAGCTTTCTCCACCTATCACCAAAGGCTCTTTTAAGAGCCACCCACATGTCCACAAAGGGAGCTGTTTAAGCACTATTGGTTGGGGGGTGGCGGGTAAAGGACATTGAATCATAAACCGATCGTTATAAAAACAACACTGAGAGCGTTAGAAAACTAGGCATTCTAATTTGTTTGTCTAAGTAGAATAAAACGAATTAGCATGTATGAATATCGGGTTGGTGTCTGATAATATTGGTCTAGCATTGAACCTTGAAACAAAAGTTAATATTCTTAAATCAGGCTGGGAATGCTCAGTTTTTGGGAAGCAGTTCAAAGTGCTAGGTTAATTGGGAAAACAAAGGCTTCTGGGTACAGGCAAGTCCTAGAACAAAGATGAGACAATGCAGAAGCCCGTAGGCGTGGCTTAGTGTCTTGGAGCACTTCCACGTTTGACAATACAGACTGATTTCCGGCAACGGGAAATTGAACCTTCCTTTTAGCTCTCAAGATCTTTGTTCCAGACAGATTTTTAAGATGGAATAGAAGCTCTTCACCCATTTTTCTTTTAATCCTGAAACGTTTTTTGCTAAGATGTTAGAAAGCAGAGGCAAAATGTTAAGCGATTTTACAATCTTAGATGTTAGGTACTTTGACTTACAAAATTAAGACCCCGATGACCTGAAGTCTGCAGTTTTGTTTGCTCTGGGAGTGTAAAATAAACACTACCTGCCTTGAACAAGGCTTTGCAGACGTCGGCTACCTGATCTTGGGTTGCAGGAGATTCCTCTGACGAATGATGCAACACTAAGGTGAAAGTGCAAGTACAGGATACTACCAACAGTTGTATGTGCTCCACAGCCAAGCCTCAAGATTTTAGAGTACCTCACAGCTGATTTTCTTATTTCCCTAGGTGGTCTGTGGAAGAATTGATGTTAAGCGCAGTCTAACCTCTCTCCTGACTGCAGCTTATCAGTTAAAAACCTGGAACAGGATTCACTGTACCTAGGCAGATTGCAAATTTCTCCACCTCCCTTTTTCTCTCTTACATAAATGCTGTTTTTGTTGCATGTAATGAAGTAATTCTATTACCAACTACCTGCTCTCTCTTTGATACAAGAAAGCAGTGATTAACTAATGATTAACTTTGACCATTTATTTTTGGAGGTTCCACTGGATAATATTTGAATGCAGAAACTGCAATCTACAGTAATATGTGGCCTAAAAACATTTCTTTTTTAACAATGTCTTTTGAGGTTTTTGCTCCTGTTTTTTTGGCTCTTGCATGCTAAAACTTTATTCTTGCCGAAGTTTGTTTCTTGTTTTAGTTCTCATTCTGGTTAGTTGTTGGTCATAAACATTTGTTTGTTAATTTTTAAAAGTTTGTTAGTATTTGTCTATGGATTCTGATATTCTCTGCATTGGGAACAGAGTCTTGGAGTTAGTGTTTTTCTCTCTGGTTATGATGATATTAATACATTTGATTAATGTAAATTTAAGTTTTAATTGGTTTATATAAACATTTACAAGTATGTCCATTTAAACTGGTTAAGTCCAAGTTTTCAAAAGAATCAAAATTCTTTAAAAGTTCTGTCTCTTTAGGTTATAACTGAAAGAAAAGTTTAAGAGGGACTTTAGTGGTTTTAGTTACCAGGTTATAAGAAATAAAGTACTTCTGTGTTGAAAAACAACTTTATTTTGGGGGTGGTTGAGATAGAGTCTCTCACTTTTAGTGCAAACTGGGGGTTGAGACAGGGTCTCATTTTGTAGTGCAGATTGGCCTTGTACTCACTATGTAACCTAGGCTGGCCTCTAACTCAGATCTTTTTGCCTCAGCCTTCTGAGAGCTGTGATGACATGTATATGGCACCACACCTGACCTCAATTTAAAATCTTTAGTAATTAGTATACGTTTTTACAAAGAGAAAAAAATTGCATGTTTTTAATTAAGATTACTTTTGGTAACATTTGTTCACTTGATAATATTGCTTTAAAATGGTTCTATGTCTTTAAGTTCATAATAAAAATAATGTTAGCATAGTTTAGTTATAACAGTCTACTGTTCGTTGTATTAAAAACTAATCAATTTTTCATTTTTTGATACCAGGGATCAAACTCACAACCTTGCACTTACCAGGCAAGCACATGAGCCACTGAGCTAAATCCCGAGCCCTAAATTACTCAATTTGAAATAACCTTTTAGTAGATTTATTGGTTAGATAAGTAAACACTTTACTATAATTTTAAAATTGTAACTCAACTGAACTAAATTAAATCATAACATCATTTAAAATGGAATTAACTTTATAATTTTACACATTGTAAGTAATCAGTATGTCCACTTAAAACCTGAACTTATGATTTATAAAGTAAAGAATTTAGATGAACATTAAATTGAGGAAATTAATGACTAATCTTTGGGTACCTGTACATTTTCTAATGTGTTTACAAAATCCAAATACCTAAGTCTATTTTTATATAATTTATATTGACCCATGATGCCACTTTATATCTGTAAATGGATGGACATATAGTATACGTGTTTGGGCCTAGAGAACCAAGCAGGTCTGTGTCACTACTTGTTCTCCATGTACTGGAGGAAACACAATTGCCTGCTCTATTTAAAGGCTTCTAACACAAACAACTCTGATGCTGCCAGGTAATATAGCTACAGAGAAGAATAAATAAGCACAAGAATAAATAAGCACAAGATAATGGTTATGTTTATTATTTTAAATAGTTGATATTCTTTAGTAATCTTGTAATTCAATTTAATGTGCATAGTCACTTTAAAATAAAACTGCAGTCTTTTTCTTGTTTTTTATATACCCATAATCTATATTTATATCTTAATATAATAAAAAAATTTCTCTGAAAACTTTTTTTTTTTTTTTTTTTTTTGGTACCAGGGAATGAACTTACAGCCTCACATTTGCTAAGCAGGCACTTATGCCACTGAGCTAAACCCCCTAGCCAATTTTATTGTTTAACTATTCTAAATTCAAACTCTAAATTTAACATAATAAAGCTGTGAAGATACCTTTTATACCAAAAAACCCCAAAGAAACAAAAAAATCTATCTCTGGGGTTCACTTGATAGACATTGAGTGACAAACAACTTTTCTGCTCACCATAAAAATACTAAACTAATTAGTTGCATTTGGAAGTTTCTAGACAATAACTTGTAGTCAATAAAAGAAATTTTTTGAAAGTCTTTCATAATCTATGCAAAAATAGACTTTTCATACTGAACTCTTTACTAAAAATAATGTGCAAACACAATAGCCTATTTCTAGACAGTCTGTGAGTGTTTTCTTTATCAATTACATAATATTTTTAAAACTTTATTGGATAAATTCAACCTATTTCTTGATGTACCTTGTACACAAGTAAATGTGTACTAATAACTAACATAATATTCTTGAGTTATTATTAAACAAACTCAATCACCCTGAGCCTGTAGTATGCTACTAATTACCTACTCATGAACATTAAAGATTAAATGAAGTAGGAATTAAGAAACACTAGTTCCAGAAATGGTATCATATCAGGAACGTGGTTGAAAGTGTGGTTCCATGATGGACATAGTGAAGTCTCTGTAGACAGAATCTCCAGGTTTCACTTCTGGCTTACCATTTTCCAGGTATGAGGCTGAGGCAAGTCATTTATATCTCTGCTCACATGTACCTTGAGCATGAGGGAAACAGCGCGTAACTTCTGGAGGTGGGTCAAGACTAAGACACATAAGACGCACTTTACTGCTGTTTGACAAATAATTATTCACAACTGTTCTTACATTAAAAGGACTCATGGTGGGATCTTGGTGGAAGTTAGCCTATGATAAATAATATGAATTTGATAAATAATTAGAATTTTATAAATTATTTAATATAAAAAGACATCTGGTTACTCATCCAATAGATTGAGAGGAAATGGATATTTTCCCACACATTTATTTCTTTAGGTATATTTCTAAAGACATAAGAAACAGTTATCAACCTTGACTCTTCCACATTTGGAATGGTTCATACATTCAGCACATTAGCAGACAATCCCAGCAATCCTAAATTAAAAGGAATTCAAAACTATTAAAACTGTCACTGTGTACAATACTGAATTAATCATAAAATTAAATTAGGTAGAATACACAGTTGCATGTGATTTTTTCTACAAGACGTTCCAGGCTTTGACTAAATTCTTTAGATTCTAAAAATCAGCTTGACATGTTATCAACCCCTATAGGTTAAATATAAGTTAGGGAAAGGTAAGTCAATTTGGAGAAAGAGCTACTTTTCCACTATTTCCCATCCCTGAGGAGGAGAAAAAAGAAGGAAACTTTTGTTCACTTATTTAAAGAGTTGTCATAGAATCTTTTCACCTAATGAGCAACTTGGAGAATAATTCATAGAAAGGTTTGGCTTCATCTCACTATTGTTGTTTGTGTTCTATGTTAGATCTCCTTGCAGCTGGTTCAGAAGGGTTGAAGGGACAGAAATGACAGTTTGTTTCATTCTGAGGGAGAGACCTATGTCTAAGGAGTAACTCTAGGTAAAACCTTGACCTGATGCCTGGGAACTCTAGGCTTATCCTCTAATTACCTCATGTTCTCCAACAGTAAAAAAATGAATTCAAGAGCAATAAGAATAAGCTTTTTTCCTCAGTCCCCCTTTTTTTCCTCCTCTCCTTCCCCTCTTTTATTTTCTTGTTTTAACTTTCCTTTCATATTTTTCTTTTCTATCATTGGACTAAATTCAAGTATAGAACAAAACACAAAAATACTGAAAATTTTAATTTTTAATAAAATTTAGTTTGATTGTTGGACTTTATTAAAGAAATGGGGTCATGGATCTTTGATATTATGTTTTAAAACATACATTTGCTGTTGATTGCAGTGAAGTAAGTATATTATTAAAAATCAAAAAATAGTATAGATAATGAAACTGTGTTTAAGAGTTCTGTAGAGATAATGAGAGTTTGGAGATCTTCAGTGGAAGAAAATCTGTTAGCCTCAAGTGTGGTTCAAAAGTGCCCTGCAGAAAGCAGAGTATAGGATTTTTGGGAAGGTTTGAAGAGAGTGCCCAGGACTCTAAACTCTTAAAAATCAACCTGACTGGGTCAGTTCTAAACATAAGTAAGATTGGAATTTAATCCGTTGGAAATGAGAGGAAGTAGCAATGGGCCTCCAACTCCTTAGCATGTGAACTGGTTGCACTGGGTGAACTGGAATAGACTTGAAAGAGGTTTATCTTGTCTTCAGTATACTTGCCAGCTCCTAAGACAGTCATGGTTTGACAGACTCTGCTCCTGCCCCTGTTGGAGATTCTTCTGTTCTCTTTCTCTATCTTGCTGCGTCCTGTAGTCAGATATACACACATCCAGCTCTCCCTGGCTCCCTGCTTGATCCATATGCTCATCCTCCTTGGAAGGTTTTTTTTTTTTCCTTTCTTACTGGCAAGTTTATACTCTAGGAATCTGCTCAGTTGTTGCCTTCTCTGGGCTGTGTCTTGAAGTATGCTTTCCTAGCTACTCTGCAAATCTTTGCCTGCAAGACCATTCCTAGCCCTTGGTCGTCCAGCTGATAAGGAGCCCATTTTCAGGACCTGTCCCCTTAGGAATGGACACCACTTTCTTGGATCTTACATCTCAGTAGAGAAGAAAGACAGCAAATTCCTCTTTTTGTAAGAAATTATATAGAGTAGGAGAAAGGACTAAGTTTGAGGAATACAGAAAAGGTAGACGTTGAAAGGGGCATCAGGCATAGATATGATAATACACATATTAACATTAATATATTAATGCAAATGCTTCATTCAACAAGAGCAGCTCATAGTAGTATAGTACTTAATATGGGATAGGCATTGTTATATTTTCCTGTGTTAGCTCAGTTAATCTTCACACAACAAAATGTTAGCAGAAAAGCGCAAAGGAAGTCCTTCCAGTAAGAATAAGAGAAGAGAAATAAAGCCCTTTGGGCTCTAGCTTTTAACTGTTCTAAGTAGCTGTCTCCTCTTCTCTTGTATATTTTCACTGCCATCATTGTACTGTGACATGAGAAGGGCATATACGAAATAAACATGACAAAAAAGGTCCTTAAATTTGGTGCTTTTTTAGAAGTGTTTAGGAGAGTGTGGCATTTGGATATGTTAAGATCACTGTAGTGGACACATTATAAAATGTTTTGTTCCAACATGAGGGGTCCGTCTGAGTAGCAGAGCTGTTCAAAGATTTGTAGAAGACTCTGTACCTCTCACCAACTAAAGAGAGAGGATGCCTGCACCCCTGCTCATTGCCACTGCCCCCCAGCTCTGCTTCTAGACAGGCTTTTGTAAAAAGTATCTAAATGTGACTTTTTCTTTTTATTAAGCAAATAGTACATATAAAATATATAACAAAAGTCTCTCTGTTTCCAAAGTAAGGTGGGGCCCTGGGCATTAGGTATATCTAGTGTGTCACAATTACAAACCCTTGCATTAGCAGAACATAGGGGCATTTGCCTAGAAACCTACATCTCCCCACAGAATAATGTGTCATCTCATAGGAATTAAAGGGGATTCTTTGTTAAGCAAACCTTGCATACATTCCCTGAAGTGGATTTGAACATGTGGGTAGCATAAAATGAGATGTGTTTTTGTTGGCTTGTTAAGAGGAGGGAGAAAAGACATTTTACAACACCTCAAGAAACAGACTCAGCACTTATTTGGGCACTTCTCCATCATATATTTCATTTGATTTCACTTATTTTAAAGGAAGACAGACATGAGAGTACAGGAGTGATTTCTACCAGCTGACCAGAAGGACTGTCACTGGATAGGAGGGAGTTTCCTGGGAACTCCTAATGGCCACCCCATGTGGAAATGACAAGCAGGACCTCTCCTGACTGTCATCACTTGAGGCTCTCTGCATCCCTCACAGGCAGCTCCGTAGGGCTCCTGGACAAGCTTACTTCCCTCCTTAGACAACCCCTACTCCTTGGCCTGTGTTACTTATGAAAAGTCTTAACTCCTGTTATCTACCTGACAAATTCCTTCTTTTCAAGTCTTCCATCAAATGGAACTTCCAGGACACTGACTGAGCCACAACCATCCTTTATGCACAGACATACATTCATGCATGCATGGCTTCTGGGGATTTATTACAGTGGTCTGCTATCTAGCAGCTGTGCTGCCTGAAAAACTCAACCTCTCTATGCCTTAGTTTTCTCATTGGGAAACAGGGAGAGTAATGGGGGTACCTCATACAGTTAGAATAACCAAATGCATTGGAATCTATATAGCCAGAAAAAACACCCGATGAAAATTCATCATTATTGCTTTTATCATTTTCAGAGTCAAGTACAATGATGAAGATTGGATAAATCACAGAAGTGAATCAGAGTCTCTCTTCTGCCAGGAGGAGCAAACAGACTTTAGACTTCTCTTTTCTATTACTTGCCACTGCTGGACACTGTTTTAACTCACAAATAAACCAATGAAGAGTGATAGCTACTGGAAGATCACTGGACGCATTAAAACAATCAAGAAAGATCGATAGAAACTTGGCTAAAATATTAGAGTTTTTTTCTGAGTATAAAAATGATGGTTTTTTTGTAGAAATTTGTGAAAAAAACATAAAAGAAGAAAATTAAAATAATTCCTAGTGTCTTCTATTGTTTATACATATGTGAGTTAGCTACATGTAAGACTATCAATATATAATAGTGTATATATAATAAATATCACATGATGCAAATGTAGGTATCATGTCATAAACATACATTGGTAATTTTTAACTGACTTAAATGTGTTTGGAAATAATTTTTATGAATATGTATTTATGGGTGTATAATTTATGTTTCTGATTATTTTGACTGACTCTCATTTATATGTGATATAGATCATGCATTTTTCTTTAGGAAAAAGACTTAGTTGAACAACTGGCACAGGTGAGGCTCTGCATGTGAGTCTTTTATTTGTTTTTATGATAATTTTTCAACTCTATTAAGTAGAATATGAACCATGGTTCAATGGGGTTAGACATTATAGTCTGGGAATTTCCTAAACTCACTAGTTTTATGTTACATTTAAAGCAATAAATAGAATGGTATATTCTGCCAACCTGTAAATAAAAAGATCAACTTGATCAACTTCCTGGCTCATAAGTCACTGATATTTAAAGACACAAAAGTTTGGAGATCATCAAAAGACAGTAAATCCAAATAGATGTATAAGCTTATGATACTCAGAAAAATGTGTCTGTGATTTCCCTGTTATGGTTTATATCTAAAATGTTCCCCCAATGTCTCATGAGCTCAGAACTGAGACTTTAGTAAGGTGATTGGATTGTGGAAGCACTAAATTTACCAATGAATTAATTGGTTGATGAGTTCCCAACTCAAAGTGTTATTAGCAGTTGTGGCATGATTGCAAGAGAGAAGGTCACTGGAGACATGACCTGATAGGAAATAGTCTTGTCCCAGTTCATCTCCTCTTTATCTGAATCCTGAGCACCATGCATTGTGCCATGCCCTTCTACCATACTCTTTCTGCTCTGGAGCCAGCCAACTATGGACTGCACACTCTGAACCCATAAACCAAAATAAACCCGTCTTCCAGTAAGTTGCCGGTGTCAGGTATTTTATCTCAGTGATGGGAAAGAGACTAATACATTCCCTAAGCATAAATATATTCCAAAATGAGGATCATAATCCATTACTGGGTAAGACATCAATCTAATGATGCAAATCCAGTATGTTTAAAAAAATTGATTAATGCAAGGGCTTAAGGTAATTTTACAAATTTTGTTTCAGGTGTTTGTGCGAGTGTGTGTGTGTGTGTGTGTGTGTGTGTAGGTCTGTGTCGGTGTGTGAGAAAGACAGAGACCAAGACAGACAGAAACAGACAAACAGGAAGAGAAAAGGAAAGAGGGAGTCTTATTGTATTTTACTTTGCAATCACATGTGAATTTTCATGTTTTAGCTTTGTGTTACAAACGTTTTAAATGTGTTCACTGTTTCCCATACTGTTTCAGGGAAAACTCATTCTAAGAACATTATAATAAACTCCAACCTCTGACTTTGAACCCTTCTTAATAATGATTATGTAATAAATCTGTAGCCATGGTAAACGCAATAATAATATGACAGTGTTGCTCTTTAAAACATCTCATGGTTCTTGACCTGTAAATTTTCTCCCATATCTCTTATATAGGTGTTCGGGTATCTTCACAAAATAGTGCTTCTAGGGTTCTGCTTGACTGATATGCTGAGCTCTGTTTACGGTACACTGCTTTCTTAGCAGTATATTGCTTCAAATATCACCCTTTCCAGCCCATCTACTGCCATGCTTGGCAGTCCAGACTTGTCAGTGATAAGATCTATAGGTTCAACAGGTCTCTCAGGCCAGGGCACCTGCTTTGTAGGGCTTAGCGAGGAGCAGGGACTATGTCTCTTTACCTTGGGTGAGGATAAGCTGTGGTGGGAGTGTCAAATTAATGTAAAGAGAAGCTAAACTTGGCTGAGGACACTAAATATGGGAATGACTTGATTTTGGCCAAGCAGATGTCACATGTGAGATTCTTTTCTTTATACCATCTTTGAAGATCTATAATGCTTCAGAAAGTGGGGCATGGCTTTAACCCCCAACAACTCACGTTCCCTATGGTCTGTCTTATTAGACTGTGCTTGCCTAAATATGAAAACATCCTGAGGTTTTTCATTTTATAAACTGCAATGAGACAGCTACAAGATTTGTGTTACTTCTTTCACATATATAAGTAGCTTTTGGTAAAAACTGGGGCATGACTAACTTTTTTCCTTCACCATTTAAAAGGCATCCTTATAGAAAACCGTTCAGAAAAGATGACACAAATTTTCACTTAAAAATTATGTTTAAATTACAAGGAAAAGAGGAAGTTTTGTTCTTCCCCTTGTACGTGGCTAAAAATTGAGGGTTTTCTTGAATAATTTTGACACATAGGGTTATCTGTCACTAAAAAGGAAAAAGTGAGGTGAAATCTGAGTCCCACTGTTTGTTCAGCAGGGGAAACTGGTCGATTCAGTAAGGAGCAATTTGGTGGGATTCAACTTTTGAGGTTAAAACAAACACAAATGCTCCGCCTCCGAGGGGCGGGGGCGGTGCTCCAGAGATGCACCAATCACAGCGCGTCCTACCCTATATAAGGCTCTGCACCTCCATCGTGCTCACGCTTGATGTTGGTCAGTCTAACTGTTCTTTGTTATGTTTGAAACACTGCCTACAGTTTCAACGGCTCCTGCTCCGGGATCCATGGGGAAACTACCCGCCAAAAAACTAGCCAGGAAGGGGATTTGCGAGTCGAGTGCAACCCGGAAGGCGCAGAGCTCCTCATTATCCGAATTGATCAACCAGGCTCTGATGGAGTCATAGGACCAAATAGGCACGTCCCTTGCCACGGTCAAAAAATCTTTGGCTGCCACTGGCTATAATGTGAAAAAGAATAACAGCCGTATCAAGCAGGCTCTCAAGAGCTTAGTGAGCAAGGGAGTTGTGGTGCAAATCAGAGGGACTGGTGCTTCTGGGTCTTTCAGCCTCAGCAAGAATGCTGCTTCTGAAACCACCCAGAGCAAGGTCGGAAGGCCTGCTTCTGCCAAGAACAAGAAGCTGGGCCTACCCGGGGACTCCAGGGCCCCAAAGAGTACCAAGACCAACAGGGAGGCCAAGCAGTCGAAGGTTGCACACGGAAGCCTCAGGCAGCAGGAACAAAGTCCGAAGATCCAAGACCTTACAGCAGCTAAAGAGCCGGGCTAAGGCCAAAGTGGGGAAGGCCAAGGCCAGAATCCCAAATTCGGCCATGCAGAAAGCAAAACTCCAGGAAGGCAGTGTCTGGGAAGTGAGCAGCTTGAAGAAAAAGACCCGTTTTCACAGAACCCAAAGGCTCTTTTAAGAGCCACCCAAATTTTTAAAATGACTTGACACTGAAAACTTGTGGGAAGTCTAGGTTTTTAGCCTAACTGCCTACTAACAAATTGAGGTCTGATGAGGTGAAGTGACAACTAAATTTAGAGATGCAAAAGTGCAAAAGTACTTGGGTTATGCCCATTTCACAAGGTGTTCATGAATGCAGCAGTTTACAAGGTAGGCTTATCACTAAAGTATTCAGTACTTTTCTACAAAAGCCTCTGAAAATGGGAGGGAGTACAGACTTGTTCAGCATTGAAAAACACCTATTTTTTTTTAAAAAAAATATTTTCAGTTTAATTTCTCAGACTTGGAAAATACCTATTACCTTTTTTTTCTTTTGTTTTTTAAGTACTGCTATGTTCCTAATTTATTCTTTAGTGTCATCTAATAGAGTTCCTTGGTGTCCACTGACTTATGTGGGATCCATAGATATGAATCAAGGTGTTTTAGGATTTGGGTCGTAGGAAAGTTTTACCTTCAAAATTTTTGTTAACTTCCAGTGGAAATTTTACAATCTGAGTGAGACAATACTTTCAGTGTATTTTGGAATAGTCCAGACCAGTGATGGTGAACCTTTTTTAGTGTTTTCAGTGAAGCACATCAACTGCCACTACTGGTACATACTATTAGATGTCAGGTATATAAACAGATGCAGATGTTCCTTTAAAAATCATTTACTCCTATTGGTCTGATATGACTGTAATCCTAAATAGTATTTCATGTAACTTTTTTACGAAAAAAATGTGTAGGCCTCATGATACTACGAGGGCACAGCACAGGTTGAAAAACTGAACCCTTTATATGGAAATGTTTGTAACTGTACAGTTAGACAAATTTAACGTTCCTAAGACAAAAATTTTTATTAGCAAACCCTTGAGTCCAACCTAAATAGCTTTCTTTATAAATTTTTTAGTTTTCCCTTAAGATGTCATTTAGCATTCTTATGCATTCATTAACCACACATAATAGATCCATACTGTTAATCTAGGTAGAACTGTCTTGGGGGCAACTTTAAGGAAAGGCGAAACCATGTCTCTGTATATTACTTGATATTACAAGCATGTTCTCTAGGTGGTTCAATGTCTTTTTCTAAGTAGGACTTTTGTAAATTGTGTACTAACATAGAAAATGACTGTAAACATAATGGCATCAATTGGTACAAGCCCCTCCAGCCATTGTGTTGCTTAAGTTACGATGGCCATTGTTCCTATGAGGTTGGAATTGAAGATAGTGCAGTTATGCAAGTCACTACCCAGCAGGAAATGAGCCCCTCTGACCACCGTGTACCGCAAGGCGTGTTTCCAGGTCTCCATTTCAGGGTGACCTGTTGCCCTCACCAGAAGACAGCATAGGGGTTCTTCCACATGCAGCCGCACATTTCTTGAACCTTCAGCTTCACAGCGCCTCAAACAACTTTGATTCAAAGCCCTTAATCACTCGTTTCTCCCTCTAGTTTAGCCTGCTCATTAAATCTGATTTTGGGGTTACAGTTACAGCCGTGGGGTCACCTCATTCCTTGCAAAACTTTCACTCGTTGGGGTCTGCGTTGGTGCTCACAGACGCTTCCGGCTGCCTCCAGAGCTCACACTTGAAGACAAATTCTTGCATCGTGCAGAGGTGAGCTTTTGGTATAATTTGCACTTATTTTCCGCGTTCGTTAAAAAAAAAAAAACCGATTTCGTCGCCATTTTTGTAAGTGTTGTATTAAAAAAAAAAATCACCCAATCAGGAATTGTGTTTACTTACCAGTCGCCTTGCGAAAGCTATAGCGAGACTAACTGCTTAAAGTTAAACCACGCCCAGCAACACACAGCTCCTTACGTGACTTTATGGGTGGCCCTAAAAAGGGCCTTTATTTTCTGAAGGGAGGCTACTTTTCAGCCACCGAAGCCATAAAGTGTACGTCCTTGGCGCTTGAGCGCGTAGACCACGTCCATGGCGGTGACCGTCTTGCGCTTGGCGTGTTCCGTATAGGTGACAGCGTCGCGGATCACGTTCTCCAGGAAAACCTTGAGCACGCCGCGGGTCTCCTCATAGATGAGGCCGGAAATGCGTTTAACGCCTCCGCGGCGCGCCAGGCGGCGGATGGCCGGCTTGGTGATGCCCTGGATATTGTCGCGCAGCACCTTGCGGTGACGCTTGGCACCGCCTTTACCAAGGCCCTTACCACCTTTACCACGTCCAGACATGGTTTTGACTATTGTAGTAGGAACAAGCCGGATGCAGTCCTTAAATATTCACTGTGCGGACCTCATTGAAAACTACGGCACTGTTAGGCTCTCCCCCCCTCAAATTAGTTCACCTAGGGGTTGGGCCAAAGGCAGGGCTTTATTAAAATTTCAGTGATTTGATTGGCCAGTGAAACCTTGCTTTCTTTGGTCGGGCTGGATAAAGAGGCACAGATTTCATTGGACCGAAAAGCTTTATTTTTACTTTTGTATTGCATTATTGTGTTTTGCACATTTGCAATTTAGAAGTATTTTTAGCAGAGCAATCACTATAAGCAAAGATCCCAGTTCCACTTTTTAGTTTTTAAAATTTCCACTACTTAGGTAACGATTCCATGGAGTGAAGTATAAATTACGTCTAAATAAGTAGATTGATACAGCAAGGGGCTTTCTCTCCAAACACTTTCAATTCTTCTGTTCAAACTACCACATTTTGATAGCCTTGTGCTAGAGTGCAAACCTGGCTGTGATACAGCTCTGCCTTCATAGCTTCTGTTTGGGAACAAAAAAAAAGTGGAAAAATAACTGCAAATTGAAACCTTTTAAATTCCAGTTTTCTTCCACTTTTTCCTCACCTCAGTTCAAACATTTATTGAGTGATTCCCTTTTCTGTCAATGTGAGAGACAGAAAACCTACAGTTAAATTTGGATAATCATTTGGCCCTATTCCAGGGCCCCGGTGCCTGTCTGATATGCCTGAAGTTCCAAACATACTTCTCTTCCTCTTTTTCAAATCTCTTTCCAAACTGCTCCAGTTTTAGAGAGAAGAACATACGTTTTGTAGAACTGGGAATTAGTTGTATAGGGCTAATTCCCGATTAAGGTCATTACAAAGCCTACCAGGTCCTCCCTTTAAAGGCCTTTGATAAGATTAGTGATGTTAAAATAAGGGTAATCCCATTTAAAAAAGAAAATAGAATAGCGGAATTCAGTCTGCATGTGTTTTGAAAAGACTTCAACAAATTTTCTCCTTAGCTTCCTGCTGCAGCTTTCGGGAGTTTTCATGGTAAGAATCATTCTTGTTTAAAAAACAAAATCCTGGTTAATAAACAAATGCCTATGGTGGGTACATATGATTTAGCCTATGGCCTTGGAGAACATACTATAGCCCCAAACATGGTCACATGAAAACGGACGCAGGGAAGGAGAAAAGACTCAGGGCAGGATATTTAAATGCCATGCTTTGTTAGACTTCTAAAATAAGTGATTATCTTCTGCACCTAAATTGAAAGTTTTTAATTTCTTAATTATCAACTCACCACAAACACACATTTTGTAACAAATTTAGCTAGTAAGAAGCCAAACACTACTGAGAAAAAGTGTAGTGTTACTGGCAAAACTCTGAAATCTCAACATGTTTTTAAGTTAGTAAAATGAAAATATAGTGTATAGACAACAGGTAATTTAGGGGGAAAATTTTTGGTGAGCACTACTCTGAAAAATACATCCAGGAAATGCCATTTTCAGTATAACTGCACATCTAGGTTGCTTTTTCTTCAAATTAATTTTGCTTTTTTACAGCATTAAACATTTATTTTGCTCTTTTCAGCATTAAAACTTTTATTTTGCTTTTTTCAGCATTAAAATTTTAATTTTGAACATTTTTACATTTTAATTTATTTTTTTCCTAATCTCTACTTCTAATATCTCATTTTCTAACTTTTCACAATAACAATGATTCAAAAATAGTGAATGTGTAAACTTGATGTGGTAGTAACATGTAATCCCAGCTAGTTGAAGCCTGAGGCAGGATTACAAATTATAGGTCAGCCTGGGCAATTTACCTACATTCTGTCTCAAAATAAGAAATAAAAAAGGCTGGGACTGTAATTTAGTGGTAGAGCACCTGCCTAGTATACGTGATCTCCTTGGTTCAATCTCCAGGACTGGAAAGAAACTTTTAAAAAAGATACACAAGCAGAAATACACAGTACTTGGACTTTTCCACTGTTGGAAGAGTAGAGATATTAATTGTGTGGCTTGGGAGGTGGGCGGTTCACACTTTAGTCCAAGCTATTGATTTTTCCTGTCAGCTTCTCATCCTCCAGGTGAGTCTAGCATGCCAGGATACCATTCATTTGACTTGTGAATTAGGCCCTTCAGATGAAAGCTCTGCAAATCAGTGTGGTTAATAGGAATCATGGAAAACTCAGAAAGCTGACATATTAATCAGAGGGATTAAAGAAGTGTGAAATGCCTAAAATACTCCCCAGGCTAATTCCATCAGAATATTGGAATTATGAAATAGTATATTATATATTTTTTCTTCAAATAATTCAGAATCAAAAGCAGTTACTTTTTAACTGTATATATGTACTTTAGTAAAAAATCTTAGGATAGAAATACTGTTGAACTACATTGCAGTTGAGGAAACACATAAGTATAGTCTTGCAAGAGTGCTTAGACTGGACTTGCTGGGGCAGCATTTTCTGGCCACTATTCCTGGTCAAGGATAGAAAGTTCCTGGAGCCACCATTGGAATGTTTTCACTCTCCACTCAGGTTTCACAGCATTTCTCTTTTCAGCTATCCCACCTTTACTCCAGTTACAAAGATCCATTTTCTTTTTCTCCTTTTCTGAATTCAGTCATGCTATTGGCATGACTTTGGTTCCATAACATAATCCATGTCTCTCCCTCTTTCCTTTCCTTCCTCTCTTTACTCTTCTAAGAAAATGTTCCCCTTCAGTCCAAATTCCTTCACTAAATTTTTTCACATGTACTCCCTGGCCTGAGTCCTATTTGAGCGCTCTCTCATAAACACCCTTAGTATACTTTGTTTTTAAAAAAAGTTATTTATACAGCTAATTTCTGACATTATCCTTTTTAAAATATTTATTTCAAAAGTTTTATAAATATATTTGTGAAGAGATTAGTTTTTTCAAAATTCTCTTGAATACTTCCTTGATGACATACAGAAAACAAATTATTTTGCACCTACTTTAATGATGAAACTGTGAACCTAAATTTAGACAAAAAGAAGTCCATTAACCACTTCTATGTAAAACACATGTTCACACACACTCAGACACACACATACACACACACACACACCCAAGTTCTTTGAGTAGCTAAGGTTAGTTATTCACAGGAATAAACATATTTAATCAGCCTGCAAAATTAAGTAACAATACTTATACTTGTTTATAAAAAAATTGGTACTTACCCCCTAAAGTGACTCCAAAATTCTTTGCATACTCTTAAGGCCAAAAGCCATATGTTAGTTTTCTAAAAATAGTAACAATACTTGCTAACCAAATCTAACAGATAAAATATTGTCTAGGCTCTTTAAAACTGCCCATACCAGATTTCTCCTTAAATGATAAAAAGAACTAATAGAATCATGAATTCAGTAGTTAGAAATTTGTGTATGTTTAGAAAAATATTTTAAGTTAAGAATGTAAATAACAAAAAATATTTCAAGATTCTTCTGATAAAATAATAGGAATATGATTGATTCTGAAATGTTAAAACAGATTCCCAAGTCACTCTAGAAAACATCAGAGCTGCTGCTACTAGGGACCTGAATAAATAATTCAAATATTGTCCCAAGAAGTTAGCAACACCATGTTTTTCTGTGTTTGTTTTTGATTTTTTGCTTGAGAAGTATTGTATTAGTTTTGCATTCTACTGAGCCAGAACAGATAGATTAACATTTCAGCACAACCAGTTTCTACGTAAACTATAGCAAGTTAACTTGTCTGTGCTTTGATTTCCATAAACTGAAAATAAAGAGGATAACAATCATTTATACTTCAGAAAGGTCTTTAAAGTAATTAAAATTCAAAAAACCTTAGCATTAGTATATATTTGATAATAATTAGCTAAAAATTACTTTTAGAAAACATTCATGCCATGGAAAACTTTATTGAGAATTAAAATGCATCTAGCCAGTAAAATAAAAGCATCTACCTAAAACACACCATATTTATCTCTCATATCTTAAATAGTTAGTAAGAAACAGAATTCCCAGTAAAATGTAAATGTATGCAGGACTTCAAAACTATCCAGGCTTTCTAATAAAATAATCACACACTGTACTTTAATATTGCATTAATGTTTGATATGTTTGAGAATGCAAGTTATTCACCAAAGCAAAAAGGGAAAACAAATTATGACCAAATTCTACATAGAGAATGGAAATTACAAATTCCAGCACACACAGGAATCTTTAATAATTAAAGGTACAAATTAGGCTACTAATCATTATTAAATCAAAGTGTAGTTAAAGCTGCTAACTTTATGAGAAATTTCAGCATTTATGAAAAAAGAATTTTGCTTCCAAATGTGCATAGGTCCCCAAAGAATGTTTTATAATGTGTAAAGTAGACACAGCACTGTGAAGTTTGCATTACCATGTGATATGAGACCACCAGTTTATACCTCCCAGCAGTCAGCTATTCCACTTGACTCAGATTTCTAGGTTGTTTGTTTTCCTTCTTTTGTTACCAGTTCAGGAGCTCAACAGTGACCAGGAATTGCAGCCATTTAAAAGCTGGTAAGTGGTTTGCCTTTTTTTATCTTCAGAGATTCTGCAAATGGTGTCACTTTCACCAGCTAGTGAGTGCAACCATTTACCCTCAGGAAAAGCCTAGGCCCAGCTCTCCAGTGTCCTGCATACCGAGGTACTGCTGACCAAGGCCACCAGGGGTCGCTCCCCTCCCTACATCCACACTGCCAGAAAAGAGAAATACAGTAAGGAAAAGAGAGAAAAATACAGTAAGGAATTGAAAAGTTTTTGACTTTTCAAATGTGGTTGATTTTAAAAATTGATAAAGCCAGATATAATGAAAGAAAATGTAGTTTTATTAAGATATTAATTTATTATTGCTGTTTCAGAAAAAGTTAATAGGCCAAATGACATGGTGAAGACTGCTGTTTCTTGCAGTCTCAGCCTGTGTGTAATAAAACCAAACCAAAATGGAACATAGCTACTCATGAGGAAGAAGAATAAGGCAAGATCTTTGAATATAGGCTGATGTTTATAGAGAAAGGATTCATCAGTGTGCTTCTAGCTTGGTTTGGAGTTAAAATAGCCAGTTTCTTATGGCTTAGATATTACTGTCCCTATAGCAAAGATAAACAATTAACTCAGCTAACATGGTTTAATGAAAACACTCCATGAAACAAAGTGTAAGAAAAAAAGTAGAAATGCTGTGTCCCCAAATGACATTATAATTACGTATATAAGAGGGACAAGAACACTGGTAAAATCATGCAGTACAGAAGCATACATTTATTAAAATATGTTAATTTTATACTTTTACACATCAACATGGTTCCAAGAAGTATTAGACAAATTGTTAATAAAGTATAAAAGTTAATGAAATTATAGCTTTAATGTTATTCATTTTTCAACTTTTCCCCAAGTGCAAATTAGTTTTACTTTTTTTCTATGTAACTTTTATAACAGAAAAAAAAAGATTTAAGAAAGTTGACATTTCTGCTGAAATTCAAAATCTTTTGAGCTGCGTTTGGCCCCTTGGGCCAGCTGTCCCCCAACACAATGCTTATACCAGTGATATGGCCAATATATGTAGCACATAAAGTAACACGTAGCATGTGGATGGAGATATAGGTGTATATTATTCTTTGGATCATGTTTGGATAAATCCCTTTCCCAGAGTTTAGCTATTCCCCAGTGGTCTGGTTCAAATGGTTTCAGATATTTGCAGCTGGAGAAGACAGAATCCCAGTAGCTCCCAAGAAAATTCCTGGGCATCATCCAAGCTAGTTTGTCAGGGGAATCAATAAGATTCTGACTCTGCAGACACTGGCCGGGGAGGACAATGTGAAGCCCAGCAGTCGCCCAGTCCTCATGCAGAGCTGCAGAGAGAGTAACAGAGGATCAAGGAAGTCATTGTCTGGTCCCACTTGATAAGAAAATGGTAGCTGAGGTCCATAGATTGTTTGGTGATGGTCCCCTTCATGTGAATCAAGCTTACTGAGAAGAGATGCAACAAGGCAGCTGAAGAGCCATCTCCTCCTCCATTTCCCTTCAGTGACTGTACCCCGGGATGTATCAGTGCTGGCCTGGATCACACATCGCTGCATGGTTGCGTTTAGGAGCTGCCTGTCACAGGCAAGCTGTGAGATTCTCTGTTTTATCTTCATCTAGTGATGGTGAACCTTTTAGAGCTTTCAATGCTAACAAATAGCTGGCTGTGTGCCATAGGCTCACCACTGGGAAAGGGGTAGAGGATTAAGTAACTACATCATAAAATATTATAATTCATGCAGTAATTGCTCTAAGCAGTGCACAGAACAGAATATGATACTACATGTCTTATAAAAATAAGTGTCAGTCACAGTATCACTATTATAATTATGCTTTTCATGATTTTCATTACAGGATGAGAGAAATGGTACTTCAAGTCTGGCATGCTAGGGAGGGACCAAAATTGCAGGTGTCACTAATCTCTGAAAACCTTTATAGTGCCTTTGTACAAATTGGAAAATCCTCTTTAAGACATCCTTCTCCCCTGCTGTAAAACCACCAGAGCACACAAAACACACATTCTTTTCCAGGAAATGTACCTCTTTAGATTGAGCAATACACAGCCTTCACAGCTGCATCAGTGACCCCAATCTTGCTGTAAAGGAAGGGAATCTAGGGAATTACTGCATAGCAGAGAAAAGGGACTCATAAGGGAAAGCTGAGTGGGTCCTGGATGCCAGGATGTGTGTACAAAATTCTAGTAGGAGGATAACTATCCATGTCACAAGGTAAAGCTTTTCTTATATGTTAAAAAGAAACATGAGTCTCCCAAATTTCAAAAACCTTCTTCCAGAGGTTGGACATGAGATAGTATAGGTGTAGAGGATCTGAGATGATGAAGGAAATGAAGGAAGCTTCTGGGTGCAGTCTGAGATTTATGGAAACCGGTTCTCCATGAAGAGTTGATGCTGGAGGTCATGGTCACACAGAAACTCAAAGAGCTACTGAGGAAGACTTTTTAGAAACTGAACAGGGAAAGCTAAGAGGAGAGAGTTGTTTGGGTAGTTTCTATTTGTTAAGTCCTACTGTCATAAAATATGACGAGCTCCACAAGGATGCTCCCTCTGAATTTCTAGTTGTGTCTCCTCCATAGGACAGGTCTGCACACTGCGAGTCACTCACACGTGGCTAAGATATAGTCCCCAATGGCTCCACCTGAGAAGACAAAGGACCCAAGGAAAAGTGTCACAGACGTTGGCAACATCTGACCTCTTTCCTGTCCCTTACCCTCCTCTTTTTCCCATCTCAACTTAGGCCATTCTTTTCCACTACCGGATTTTAGGTCTGGTGGTTTTTCTTCTAAATCATTCATTTGCTTTCTCCCTGGTCTCCTTCCTAACCCACCCTCACTTCCTAACAATCCATTTACCATCTGAAGGAAACTATCTCTCTCTCCTTGACTGATACCCCAGTTGTAATAATTATCCTAAAGGGATACATTATCTGGCTCTGTCCTCTCTTTTCCCCATGCCACAGATGTTCAGAGCATAAATTTGAAGAATTGGTGACCAGTAGGAACACCAAGGTGCATCAGCTGTCACTTCATGTATATTTCAGTTTCTCAGTTGCATGGCTATTCTACCTTCGCAGACCTTTCCTTGTCCTAAACCTCATCCAAGAGAATGTCACTTCTCTTTCAAGATTCAGAAGCCTTCTCAGTCCCCTGTTGTGATCATTTCTTTCTCTGAAACCTACAACATTTGCTCCTTTGCTCCATATGTGCCCTATGGCCTCAGGGATCTTCAGCAATGTTTAGTAGTCATGCATGTCATTCCCTCCTTTATTTGAGTTCTAAGAATAGCCACAGCAACTTTATCAACCTCAGAATGCCTCCTCTGCCTTTCATAGCACCTGTACAATATCAAGTGCTCAAAAGATACTTGTTGAATTAAATTTAATTATGGGGGAAAAAAAAACCCATATTATTTCCTTTCTTGCTTCCAGGAGGTGCTGGTGCCCCCAAAGAAAGGAAGAGAGGAGAAATCTTCTCATGGACTTTTCCTCAACCCCATTTTCTTCCAGGTGAGTTACACTCTGGGGCAGAGGCATTATAATGTTTTCTCCTTGTTCCTACTCACTTGAAGCCTGCCTCTTCCTTAAGGTTCGGAACAAAATTCCAGTAAAGAAGATGATGACACAGACAGTGATGCCACTGCTGACTCCAATGACCAGGGCACTAGATGGTGAAGACTCTAAAACAGCAAGAGCAAGTTCAAATCCATGACTGCTCCCCCAAAGCAGACCCTCCCCTCACTTCCATGGTCAACACCCCTGCACCCCAACAACAGATTTTCTTAGCCTTGGTTCTTGTCCTTACCCCAGGTGACTGTGAGGGGCTGATCCAGGCCAGGGTGCTCCACTACGCAAGTATACCGCTGCTCCTCCCCAAGGGACACAGCCAAGGCAGCCCAGCCCTGGTAGGTCCCATCCCCATTGGGCAACACGTTCTTCTGCCCGCCTTCCTTGTCATCCAGGGGCTGCCTGTCCTTCAGCCATCTCATGGTGATGTTCTGAGGATAGAAGCTCAGAGCCTGACACCGTAGAGTGGTCACCTCAGGGGCCACATGATGAGTCACCTTCACCAAAGGAGGAACTTAATAGGAAAGAGGAAGGATGAAGGGAGGGGATCTTTTTACCCTTGCCAAGAAGATCACAGCTTTCACTTCCCTCTATGGATTGGAGGAAGGACGGATCCTTTTCAGACAAATGGGCTTCAGGAGAGACCATATTGTGTCTTGAAACTCATTTGAAGATTCAGCTCTACTGAAGCATTATATGGAGAACGATCATAGACATAGGTGTCTGCTCTTTTGTCTAATATGTAAATATGTACACAGACTGTTAGTTCCATCAGGCTCAGTCCTCTAAGAATTCTTACAATAAAGGCCCTCAGAAGATAGCAGACCTTAGTGATTGTTGCTATATTTTGTAAAAGTAACTTTAACCTGCAAGGATTCTGTTGTTCTAAAGGACTGTGTCACTGGGTATTTTCTTGCCTTGATATTCATGTTATGGTTGACATTCTAAACTCCTAAAAGATATAAATACACACAAGGTTCTTAACTAGCTCAAAAGATCATACATACTTCTTCTTGGGCCATATGCCCAGGGAAAAATAATTAAAACCATGACTCATGGTGCATCATACATCGCAATCATGAGATGGGTGCCCTAGGATTGGGAAAGTCCTTTGAGAGACTGTACCTAATCTTGGCTACATCTGAATCCTCAGCCATGAACAACCCCATGTCTCTCACCCCTCCACCCCCTCACTAGAGAATGAGGACAGAAAGGTGCTGTCACTATACCTGGTTGGTCCAGAACCCCTCTCCCCAGCTCCAGGAACCTCTGCAGCTGCTCAGGGCAGTCTCTCTTGAGGTAAGCCTTGTTCTGCTTATTCCGAATCTCGTGCTCTTCCCACTCCAGCTTGGTGGCATGGGCTGCAGGCTCTGCTGCTCTCCAATCGAGCGTTTCAGGGCGGAAGTCAAGGTGGTCCTGCCCATCGTACCCATACTTCCAGAAACCCTTGGTGCTGTTGTCCTCTTGCACCTCACAGCCAAGGATCACCTGCAGGGTGTGGGATTCTGGCAACACATCTGCTCGTTACTGAAGCCAAGGGAGTAGGAACCCTGTCCCCACCATCCCCAAGGCCTACATGATGCCAGGAAGAACATGCCTCCCCTCTTCATTCCCCTGGACTTAAGCTCCCAGCTCTCCCTCCAAGCGTCCCTAGGCAGTGAGATGCTCTGGTACCTCGGTAAGGTGAGTCCTTTCTCACTCACCCTTGCTGTGGTTGTGGTTGTCCATGATAGTCCAGAAGTCCACAATGAACATATGTTCCCACCCTTTCAGGCTCTGACTGAGCTGCAGCCACAGTCGGCTTGAGGTCCTGCCCCCAATCCACTGAGCCCTGGGCTCAGCACGGCGACTCTCATGATTGTAGGACACAAACAGCTGATCATCCACATAGCCCAGAGCCTGAAACAAGGGCAGCCCGTGCTCAGGTTCTGAGGCACACACAAAGAGGTAGTGCAGAGTGTGAGAGCCTGGAAAGAGATGGAGAGGCCTTCAGCAGGGGCACCAGGTCGCCCAGCTTCTGAGTCCACACAGATGAATCAGCTCACATCACTAGCTGGGTCTGTGTCATCCTGTGAAGAGTGAGACAGTCCTGCATCTTTCTGCATGGCAATCCTGGCTGTGTCTCCCACGTACCTCCCTTGCCACAGGTGGCTGCCACCTATTAGCTGTCCTCTGTCCCAGTACTCAAGACTGGGCCATTACTCCTGCAGCCAGCAAAATTAAGACGCATCTCCAGCCGTGGTGGGCAAACTCAGTAGATGAAGTTCACAGCTATTAGATCCAGTCCTAAGCAACTGCCACCTCCAAACACTTTATCTGTGAAAATGTTGGCAGTGAAATGCTGCAAGATCTGCTGATACACAGCTTAGAACAAATTTCCAGCAAACACAGAAAGAGCTCCCAGAAGCTGAGAGGACAAGACCTCTAGGCAGGTGAGTCCTTATACTTTCCCTCCATGACAAAATGAGGGGCCTCAGGGATGCACCCCAGTGCCCAAGTGTCACGTAGCACATGGTAGGTACTTTATAAGTGTATGTTAGATGAATAATGATAACTCTTACATTTTTATCTCTGGCCCTGAACTCTATCTAGATTCTAAACTGCCTTAACAACACCTATTAGATACTTGATTGAAATCTCAAATATGTATCTCAAACTAGGCTTTCAATTTTCAAAAAAACTGTTTTCCTTTGCTTTTACGTTTCAGGAATGGCATCACAAATCACCCCATTGCGGGCCTGATAAAATAAAAATAAAGTAAAATAAAGAGCATCGTTGCTTTTGAATTTTCTCTTTGGTATCATACATGGGTCTTCTAGCAATTTCCTTAAAAAAAAAAATCCGAATTCAAATGTTTCCTATTTCCCTCTGCCAGTCCCAGCTCAGCCTGCGCTATCATTTCTTGCTTGGACTAGAGTGAGGGCTTCCTGGCTGGTCGCTCTGCCTCTTTGTTCTTTTTGTTTTGCTTTCCACAAAGCAGCCAGAGTGTGCTTTTCAAAACCTGTGACAGGTCCTGTCCCTCCTCAGT
>PVJX010018074.1:0-37198 GCA_004027295.1 Dolichotis patagonum
TCACCTGTTGAGACATACTTGACATCAATATAGCTTAACTTGGAGCTAGTTTTATGTTCAATGACTTGTTGAAAATGCTTTGGCTATAGTATTTTTAATCAGATTTTATTTGTGCATTTTAGATATACATAGTAATCACATTCATCATAGGCAATTTGTACCTGTACATGATATAACATTTCTTTCTTTTTCATTCCTCAACCTTCCCTTCAACCCCTTCTCCCCTCCCCATTTACAAAAGCTTCATTTTTAAGTTTTCATTTTTTTCTCATTTTTTCTTTTTCATTCTTTCTCCCCTCTGCCTCCTTGTTAAAAACACATTTCAATGGCTTATCACATAGGAATAAATAAGAGCATATGTAGGAACATTGCAATGCAAGCTGTGTGAATCTCCTTTTCTCTTGTGAAAAATTGGTGAAGAATAAATTAGCCCAGAGAAGTGCAGACATATATTAAATATTAAATGCAGAAAAATCATGAAGATCATATTAACTACCATTTAAGTACAGGAGGAGAATGAGCAATAAAAATAAATTTAAATTATTAATATCCAATGTGTGTGTCACCTTTTCCACAGCAAAACAGCATGATGAGTTTTGTGGACTGAACAAATCATTATTTAAATTGACTTATTCATGCCAATTAAAAATATGAACTGATCACTGTTTGAGTTTTATTATTTTTACACATGTTTAGGGAAAAGTCAAAAAACAGTGAACTTACAGTGCAGGTAGCAGTTAGTAATATGTCTGTTTATGCCACAAGCATTTGTTAACCAGTATGCAGGGGTAAATGGTTTCTCTTAGTACTTTTAAAATTTACCCATACCTTGTCATAGGAACAGTGAGATTTATGACCTTAGTGAATGGATCTTAAAGCTGGGATTTGATGCCATAATTCATATTAAATTTCATAGATAAAAATTAATCTGCAACCTGGATCAGGGGCACATAAATATGACCTTTGGTACTCACAAAATAAAGGGTAGAAAAAAAAATAAGCAGTTAGGATATCAAGTTTGAGGCCAAGCTGGGCAACTTAGTGAGATCTTGTCCAAAATAAAATATAAAAAAGGGTGAGGACTTAGCTCAGTGACAATTGAGTGAAGATTATGTTAAATTTTCAGTGCTTTCAGAAAAAAAAATTCATCTGATATTCTTTTAAACTACTATTTTTTCCTACCCACTTTATAAACTGTCAACATTTTGCTTACTGTTCAATGTTTAAAAAGTTTAATTTTAGAAAAATGTATTATTTGACAATAATTTTATTGTTGGTTGCCTTTGTTGATTTTTATTTTATTTTTCTTCTATTTGTTTTTCTATTCTTTTTTATATCTTTGACATTTTACACTTAAATTTTTCAATCAACTAATAGGCAATGATATACTTCATATTAGTCAACGTAATGTTTTTTTTTTTTTTTTGGTACTGGGCATCGAACTCACAGCCTTGTACTTGCCAGGCAGGTGCTTAAGCCACTGAGCTAAATCCCCGGCCCAATTTAATATTTTTTAAATCTCATTATTCTATTTAAAGCTTTACTAAATCCATAAGATTTCATACTTTTCTTTTGGAAGTATTAATGTATTTATAAAAAAATTAAATAGGTAATTTGTGATTTATTATCTAGACCCCCCAGTTGCTTAGAAAGAATCATGAGATTGAAATGCTATATTAAAATTTATGATAAATCTGACTATAGCCAATTCTTTTTAAACAAAATGTGGATATAGTAAAATGAAGGTAGGATACAGCTATTATTTTGTTCAAATTATTACTTTTTAGCCTTTTCTTACAAAGATGTATGTCACATATCTGATATCTGGAAAAGGTGGTTAGTCTTCTTAAAAGTGAAACTCTTATTGAAGTTGTATTGAATTAAATATTGTGGCTTTGTAGTGCAGAAAGATATAGAGAATCAGCTTTTTACTTTTTAACTACCAAAAGAAAGTAGAGGCTGTTAATATGGGTGAACATCACCTTTTTCCTCCAGAATTGCCTCCTCATATAAAATAATCAAGTATGATATAAGAATTTAATGTGAAAGTATTTGTGACAGGTTTATATTACTAAATACTGCAATATCAAGAGAAAATGTCCTTGAAAATAGGATTACCATTAGATGCCACTCCTTAATATATTCCTGAAAGAATGGGAGAAACATATTACCATGATACTTACATATTTGTATGCATAGCAACACAATTCACAATAACTAAGCTATGGAAAACATCTAGATGCTTATCAACAAAAAATTGCATAAAAATGTAGTATATGTATATAACAAAATATTATGCATCCATAAAGAATCAAGCAATGCTATTTGCAGAAAAATGGATAGAGCTAGAGGCCATCATGTTAAATGAAATAAGCCAAGCTCAGAAATTTAAATATTGCATGCTTTTTATTAGCAATATAAATGAATAACATGCTTTTTCTTAGCAATACAAATGAATAACAACTAAGTAAGTAGGAAAAGGAAGGAAGGTAGTGAGTGAGGAAGGAAAGAAAAAAGGCAGGAAGGAAAGAAAAAAGGAAGGAGAACTGACTGCAAACTCAAGGGTAGACATTTTGTGATGGAGAAGGGGATCAAAGGAATAACAGAGATGGAAATAAAACATTTGATGTGCATATACCAGTGTTAGGCTCATTCCTCTATATTACTAATTTGTACTAATAAAAAGAGAACAAAAATTCAAAGTATTAATTCCTAACGGTGTGGTGGTATCATCAAAAGTAGTCTAAACCAGAATACCTGATTTTAGTCTCTTGAGAGTTTAGACAAATGGGCTAATCTGTTTAAGCATCCCATTACTAATCTTTAAAGTGCAAATTAGAAATGATTGGCTTTACTAGTTCTCAGCCCACTCCTGAATTCAAATAAAATATTCAGGGATCTGGTTACCATATGTACACACTTGAAAATGATATTAAGAACAGAAGGATTAATTTAATGCTAACAACTGCAATAAAACTGTCTTACTTTTCTTATTGCTGGTGCAAAATTAAAGGGGGAAAAGTTTATTTCTACTCACAGTTTTACAGGTTTCAGTCCATAGTTAGCTGACTCCAAGGCAGGGTGGCATAGCACGAGGGCATCGCAAGCCTGCCTTCCCTCTCTCCCTTTCTATTATATTTAAGCTATCAATCTACCGATTGGTGCCACCCACACCCAAAGTGAGGCTTCTATTGTACAAATCCAGAACTATGATGAACTCATTTAATTATCACAATCTTTGATTCAGCTACCTTTAAAAAGCCCCGTCTATGAGTGCATGAGATTTGTTGGTGGGGGGGCATCTAGATTCAAATCATAACAAAAACCTACACTCATGATTGAAAAGATTGATGTTATATGATTAATATATATAAGGTAAATAATTCAGGGGAAGAGAAGCATGAATAAATGTTAAAAATGCATTAATGACTGACTCAAAACAAGTAAATTATGGATTTCAAAAACCCTTACAATTATACTCCAAAGCTGTCTGTCCTGATATTTCACAATTGTCAATAATGTTGCTCATTGAAAATTTTGAAGAGAAACAGGTCACCGGTGCTGGCCATTATGGTAGGGTATTAGCTTCAATCTGCAGCCATCTGAAGAACTTCTTTTTAGGAGACACAGTCTTCATGAAATATGGATTGCTAGAGAAACTTCTTGAATACCTTTCTAGTAATTGCTAGTATTTAATAGTGATTTGTATTTTTAAATAAAGACTTTCAGATAATTTCTAGGTCATGGTGCATTTCATCAAAACAAAACAAACTTGAATTAGTGAAACTTTATTTTTTCCTTGTAAGACACAGAAAACAATATTAGCAGAGCATAATTATATACATTAATCACTCAATCAACCAACCAACTCATTAGAAAATACCAAAGAAGCATATTTTTAAATGCTTATATATTTAGCATTTTAATCAATGTTTGTTGAATTAGTTCTATTGAAATTTAAGTTGTGTCTTTTACAAGGGCACTGAACAATTTGCTGATATTTTGCTCTCCAATGAGCATACTTTGCAAACATATTTATACTGTGCACTGTGAAATTAACTCATCACAAATTTTTGTTCTTGGCATATTTTCTTGAAGACTCCAGCTTGTAGTTGTTTGACTTGAATTTTCTAAGGTTTTGCTAGGGATTGTTTTCTCTTCATTTTCAGACAGCATTCTGAATTTTTTCCCTACTGCAGAACTGTTACATTAGAGGCACCCAAAGTAAGGCTTGCAGAGTTATGCAGGAGATCTAGGAAAAGGAATGAGTTACTGAGAACTCTATTCATTCATATGTATTAAACAAAGTGGAATCGTTAAAACCTTCGATCTATTACTTAATCTTTCTCTGTATTTACAAAATAAAGCTTTCACAACATGCAGACCCAGTGTGAATCATCTATTGTTTGCAGTTTAGTTGATATAATCAAAATTATTCAGTAATAATATTAAAATATGAGCTAGTCCTTAGTCAGTAGTATGTTTAGATAAGTAAGTATAGTTGCTTTTGTAGTCTTTATGGATCCATGAGATTATTCTTGGTGCAGATATGTATCAATAGATATAAGGATATTTCTTTTCAATTATTTTGGTAATTGTGGATGAAGCTATTCACTTATTTTTGCATTATTCTGCACTAAATCTGCATAATTCCAATCTCATATTATTCTTTTTCATTTTTAGGTTTAAATTTCCATTTTTTTGGCATTTCGAAGTTGAAAATATTATTTGTTTGGCATAACAGATGAACTCAGTATCAATTTTTGCCCACCCCCTTTTTTATTTTTTTGTAGCACTGGAGTTTGAACTCAGGAATTCTTCACTGTACTATATCCCCAGCTCATTTTTATTCTTATTTTTTGTTTTAAGACAGTCTCATCAAGTTGCCCAGGCTGAACTTGAGCTTTGACCCTCCTGCATCAGTGTTGGGATTCCAGGCATGTGCCACCATGCCTGATCCAACTGTTCAGTTATTTTCATTTACACAATTTTTAGATCTTCAGACCTGCTAGGATATTGATTGGTATTATATTTACTGTGTAGTGAATCTTTGATTTGCTACAGAGCTTTTTTCTGAAGATTTTGAGTAGACTACTTATTGATAGCAATGAGGAATCTTTGGATTGAGATCTTAGTCAAATGTATTAACAGGGTACCTATATATCCCGCATATCAAAATGCAGTGAAAATCAAAGCTTAAAAGTATGTCTGATTTTCTTTCTTCAGTTTGTACATACTGTTTTCACTTTTATTTCTCTCTTGTTCTCCTTGGTTTTTTCTTTTGCACTGGGGATAAAAGCCTAGTTTTACAATAAGTATGTGTATGTTTTCATGTGTACACACATGTATGTGCACATATGTCTACGTTTGTAAATCATATTCCACAAGTGAGTGAGTGGAATGCATGAAATATGCATTCAAAAAAGCAATTGTGGTAGCCTTGTGAGAAAATTATATGCTCATTTTTGTTAAATAAAAGTACATTAACAAAATTATCATGCATAACTTATTTTCCCCTTATAATTCTGCAGTTGTACCTAAAACATTTCAAGACAGATGCTTTTCTTACTATTTTGTAGGTGTAGAAAGAGACTCAGCAATATTGGTTTCATCATTGTCAGAATGTTAACTAGCAATGCTTATTTCTAGTCTTGGACAACTCTATGTGGGACTTCCATCCTTTTAAAGACATATTATGAGTGTGGTTTTCAAGCTTTTTAAAATCAGATTTCCTAGGTATCATTCCTTTATCTAAAAGTGTTTATTTGCATTTTAAGAAGCACATGTCCTTTTTGGGGAGGAAGAGGAGACATAGTCTCTCAATTCTAAATGGTATGTTTCCCTCACATTTTAAAGTTGTTGAAGTTAAAATGCTACTAAAATTAATGTCACAATGACTATTTTTCAAAATCTAAAATTAAATTTATGAAACAGAGTCATAGAACAGAAAAGGCACAATTTTTATGTTCCATTTTAATATCTGGGATAATCATTACATGTCTTTGAATTCCCTTCTCTACTTTTGATAAAAATCTCTATCTTTGTGGGGGAAACTATATTCTTCAAGAACTATTTTCTTGCTTCTGTTCTTATAAATAACAGAAAACTAGTGATTTTTCTTTATTTTAATGATATTCTAAATGTTTTTTGAAGTCAGTTTTCTACCAGAAGATAATCTTCATTACAAGTACCATTATAAGAGAAATTCAACAAATATTTGTTAGATTTTCAGTGATCTTGTAAAATAACTACCAAAGTTTTTCAATGGTGGCCTGACTTATTGGAATGTGTTTTCTGCGCAGTGTTAACATAAACATTACCCTGTCTTCAAACTTACTTCACATTCCATCACATCTTCAAAGTACTTTTTACATGGGAAAAATGAGTAAAAAATTTTGTTTTAGAATTCCTTACCGAATTTTTCTATCTTTACCTTAAGTTGTGTGGGTTGCTATCAAGGTTGACAGAGTTGAACACAGTGAAATCTAAAAAAAAATTAAAGGTATACATAACTGATCCTTGAAATGAGAGGAAAAGTAAAGGCAGAAAGTTTCTAAAGGGGCAAATTCAATGTCCAAGGTAGGCAAGACCTCAGCATAAGGAATTCAGTTTCAAAGACTGCTCCATTGTTTATATGCAAAATAAAGTGTTGGAAAAGAAATAAGATGAATGAGCCAAAGTCTTTCCTAAGTAGGCCCAACCAACACAAATTTGGGACAATTTAGTTGAGGGCTGTAGTCAAGACACATTGGATCTATTATGTAACTATGCCAACAATGAATGAAACAGAGGCTGCTTATGTTTCAGTGTCATGAACTGGTTTAAGCCATTTTTTCAGTCTCTCTTTATTCAGTATCCATTGTGCATGAAGCACTATACTAGGCATTGGAATGCAGTAGGTAATCAGAGACACACAGTCCCTTTTTTCATTATATGACAGAGTCTGTCAGGAAACTCAGGAGACAAGGCAAAGTGAGGCTTTAGCTTTGCTACCAGGAATTAGTTTAGCTCTTTTTCTCACTCTCTCTACTACCTCTCCCACTCCCTTTCTGTCTCCACTTTGTGTTTAAATAATTCTGATTATTGCAAGCTATTTAAAACAATATTAAATTAAAGAAGTGCAGGAGGATTCAGAGGCCACTGCCACATGACTTGGTAATGAACTGTCTTGTCTTTTGCCTGTACCTGAGTCAGAATGATGGTGTCCTATACTTCCAAAGTTAAAATTATTTTTAAATACTCTCATTTCCTTACAACACCTTTTCTTTCAGGCAGCATAGATTAAAAGTGTGAGTTTTAGAGATTATTGTGAGATGATCTTTGATACATTATTGAGGTCCTAACTCGAAGATAGGTACTCTGAGATTCAAAGATCAATGGTAATAGATACACATTACCTATTCTTAGGGAGCTTACAGTCTAGTAGTAAAGATGCAAATAAATGAAAAAAAAATTATACAAGTAAATATTTAGAATATAAAGTCAGTTTGTCAAATGCGTTGGGAAGGAAGTTGCAGAAGTGTGGAATTTCCTATGGGTCAAGTATGACTGGGAGCTCATTTGGTTGAATAAGGGAAGAGTTTTTATGGAACTGCAATTCATTTGAATCTTAAAACATAAAAGATTCCTTATTCCCCATTTCTCATGTTTAGCTTCATCCCATTTTTTTCATATTTCTAGATTTATAGGTTTGAAACTGTTAATTATTATGTCTCTAAATCTTAAGTCACTATGTCTCAGATATGAATTAGAAACTAGGTGGAGAGAAAGAAAAACAAACTATTACCATTTAAAATATGAGGATTTGAGGTATCAACCCAAGATCTGCAGGTGAAAGATTTTAGTTTCCAATAACATTTATGGATCTAAATTAAAAGTTATGTGCAATGATAACATGAAAATGCATGAAGCAGACTTCTACCTCAGAAATGGAAGGCCAAAGAATCTTCTCTACAGCAGATGATCTCAAAATTGGGACCTGAGTGATGCGTAGGAGCTCATCAGTAGTGCAGATGAGAGAAGGAGGAGATGAGAAGGGAGGAGCCCCAAGGGGTCAGGAAAAAGATAGCAGAGAGAGGCCCAGAAGCAGGAGGCCTGGGAAGTACTGTGGGCTTGTCTACACAGTGCTCCTGAAGGGCAGTCCTGCCAAGGTGTCACCAGTGAGGAGTACAAGGAAAGGGAGTGAGAAGTCATTGGGTGTAAACTTCTTCAAGAAACAGATTTCTTGAAGGATTTCTACCATTAAGGAAGGTCACCCAACCTGTACTTTGGAAACATTTTAGAACGGAGCATAGCTGCTGAGAAGAAAGAACCCTGCATCATGTTAGAGTAGCCTTGTGAGAGACAGTCACAGCTCAAGAGAGTAGTTTTTACAACTTTTCATTACACAACTCTGAAAGAATTACATCAAATTATATAGCTTCTGATGTACTTTTGAACTAACATACATATTCATAATTTGAATTGCAGAAGATGTAATTTTCAACATATTGTAATATTTGGCATTTTAAAATAAATCTGTTATCTTGCTTTAAATATATCCATTAGAATCTGAATAATACTCACATATGATGCTTATCTATTTTAAAATATTAGAAAAACATCTAGATATTTAAAAATTATATGCACTTTTTTCTTTATAATTCATATTTCCAGTCCATGAAATTTCATGCTGTTGATCTCTTATGCTCAAAGGTATTAAATTTATTATTCTATCATGTTTTTTAGTTGCAAAGTGTTTATAATTTAATTTTTGCAATTTCCTGTAACTGTAAATGTATATTCATTAATTTCTTCTAGAATGAATTGTCAAAACTTTTATTGATATACAATTGTTTACAATTGTATTACTGTGCTTCAAATGCTGAAAAATTATGAATGACAAAAGGGCTATAATTTATTGACAGTGTATTATGTAATTTGACAGATGGGCTTCTAAATTTTTAATTAGTTTTTCTACCTTTGGAAGAATGTTACTTATTGCCAAAGTGTTGCAGATTAGTTATCTTTTGAATTTTTATTTTTATAAATGTTAACTAGTAGATGAAGGTAAAGAGTTGAATATAACAATGCCATTCAATTATTTGAACTCTTCAGATCATATTTTAAAAATCAAATTGTAATCTATTATCAACATTTATGTTTAATATTCTGTTAATATTTTGAATGCTAGGAGATGGAAACTCCTTCATTTATAAAATCATTTCTTTGGTAATCACTCAGTTTCTTAATAGAAATATCAAGTGTTTTTCAGCATTTTTATCAGCAGTTTTATTGTTTACTATTCCTGTAGAGTTTCCATGCTAGGTTACTATGTAATAGCCCACACCCATGGGAAACTAAGAATTGAGAAATAAGTAAAACTTTATTTGGAACTGCAGGGTCAGTGGCCAGTTCAGGAGGTTGTGGTTGCTGATCCCGATCTTCTGTTCCCCTTTTTTTATACCCATGTGTGAATTCACAAGTTCATAGTGTTGCTGTGGATATCACTTCTTAAAACATCATTGTTATAGTTGATACATTGTATCAATTTGAGCAGTTTAGAAGTTTAACTAAGGGACTCAGCAGGGAGCTGGGTTCTTACTTTATAAATATCCTCATTCTGTGCAAGAGGAGGGCAAGGAGATTTTGTGAGGGCTGCACCAGCCCTGGCGGGCGTGAGGGGGGGTGCTGTGTACAGTATAAAGGAAGAAAAGGGGCTTGCTCTGCTCCCTTCATGCTCTTTCTGCTTTTGCTGGCTGCTGCCTTGAAGCGCTACCCCTGTGCCATGCCACCCTGCATTGGAGCCAGCTGACTGTGGACTGAAATCCTCACAAAGAGTGAGCAAAATAAACCTTTCCTTCCTTCATTTTGGATATTGGGTATTTTGTCCCAGCAAGGAGAGAAATGTAACCAAGACAATCATTACTTTGGAATGTTACAAGACCTTCTTATACATCTGGTTAACTGATACACTGGAGGTGGGCGTTGGGCAGTTTTCCACCTTGAGATAAAACTGTTTGTTCCCCTTTCTGTAGGGAAGGAGGACTTTTGGAGAGTTGACCAAAGTTCACTCGTTGTTTGAAGTCTAATTGCTAGCTAAGCATCTAAACTATAATCTCTAGGCTACTAAATAGTGATGCTTTCAATACTAGGGTTTTGGTGGAAGAGGGCATTTCAAAGAGAAAAGGACAAAGAAAAAAACAAAAAATAGATAGTGGAGGTTACTAATGCCCTTACTACTGTACTGGAAATTCTGGATGAATGAGAAATATATTTTTTGTAAAATAATAAAGGTCACCAGGAAAGCGTAGACTGGAAAACACTTTTTCATCAATGTATCTACAGTTGATTCTTTAAAATCTCTACTAGTATACACTGGAGACAAGTTTTTTACCTTCAGGAATAGGTGCACACCAAGGTGAAGGTTAGATTAAGGCAGCAACGGGTATTATAGGAAAACGAGGAGGAAGATATTACAAAGAAAGAGAATTATGTATAAGGTATGAAAATTCAATAAATTTTCATAATCTATTAGATGTAAGGATGTGTTAATGTTGCAGAATTTGAGAAGAGTGGTATATATTCTAATTATTCTCCTCGAGAGTGGAAAATAACTGAGGAGAAAAACATGAAACCATCTGCCTAGAACTTGAGATAATGCTTATAGGGAATTCCACGAGACTCACCCTGAGGAGGGTCTCAAAGCTGAAACAGGGAATCTAACCCAGCCTTCTTGTAGTAAGTGAATAGGTTGGCTGACTCCTGCTCTGAAAAAGAAGTTTCAGGACTAGTCAGGAAGAGGCACAGAAAGGTTTTGGTAAGCAGAAATTAAAAAGAAATAGTGCGGGATCTTGAAAGCCATTTATTTCTTGGAACCAAGAATTTTCATGCTTTTCTTGAGGGGATGAACCCTGGGAAAGGGGGGCACAAAGTGTAAAAGGGTAGTAGCCCATTCTATAGGAGTGGGCCCAAGTTTGGAGTATTTTTAGGACAGGTAATTTAAACATTCTTTGAATTTTCTCAACCTGCTTTTTTGTCTTAGGATCAGATTCCTGCTGTTTACTTTTTCAATTAAGTGAGTATATGGACTTTCAGTATTCCTGAGAAATTTTTGTTGTGTTAAGTCAGGAAGGAAAAGAGCCTAAATTTTGACCAAGGGAACATGGATATGGATCACCGTGGGTAACTTCAACTGAGGTCCAAAAGCACAAGTTTTACTTACAATTTCCTTGTCTTTTTACCTTTTTTCCTTTATTCCTGCCTCAGGATGACCTGCGAAACTGTACATTATTCTCTGTAGTTATCAATCACCAGCACAAAGATGTATAGAAGGCAAATGATTTATGGCTTTGTATGTTAATTTTGGAAAGATGGTTTTGAGAAATATGAATCAAACACGAATTATGAAGAAGGGCAGCCATAAAACAGTAAAGCAACTCAATTTCTCTGAGCAGAATGAAATGCGAATGTACACAAATAGGAAATATATACTTAGTAGTAGCAAAGGAAGACTTCTCAAGTACGCTAGGAGAGAAGAACTTGAGAAAGTGCCCAGATGCAGGAGACTGGGGAGTCTTACCAGGAAAACATTAAGGCAATCAAAACACCCAGTCAACTTGAGAATTAATAGCTTCTCTCTATACCATGCCATGCTAAATGTGCCCAGTCTTGTCTGATCTCAGAAACTAATCAGGGTCAGGCCTGGGTGGTACTCGCATAGGAGAATGTGAAGCTATTGACAGCAGAGGTCCCTGGGACTCAATACAGAGTTGCCATGTTTTTTTCTTTTTTTAAATTTTATCTAAAAAGAAAAACAACAACAAAACAAAACAGAAAAAAGAATACAGAATTCCAAAGGAAAAAAAGAAACAAAACAAAACAAAAAACCACTAAGAAATCACTACTTGATAAATTACATACTGTCATCTTGGAAATAGTTGTTCAAGCTACAAAATTAAAGCATACAAAGTAGACATTCAAACAGTGAGACTTTTAACAGTTCTGCTCAAAAAATCTAACAGAAACAGTAATATGGTCATCTATCTTACACACTTAAACATACATGCAGTTATATCTTTTACAGCACTTTCTTTTCCTTTCTTTTTTACAGTAGCAATTACGCATTTTGGGTTTTATTACTCCTACTTATTTGGGTTTTATTACTCCTACCTAAAGTTCTTATTACTTTTTACACTAGAGACACAATGTGATATTTTTAAATATGATTCTTATTTATTTCACTAATGAGGATAGTCTCAAGTTGTCTCCATTTACCTATGAAGGCCTCAAGATCATCCTTTGTCATAGCTGAGTAATACTCCATTGTATAAAAATACCACATCATTTTCATGCACTCTGCGGTTGATGGGCATCTTGGTTGTTTCCAAGATTTAGCTATTACAAATTGTGCTGTTATAAACATGGGTGCACATATATCACTGTGATATGACCTTTTCAGTTTTTCTGGGAAAATACCCAGGAGAGGAATAGCTGGGTTGAATGGAGTTTCCAGTCCTAGTCTTCTGAGAATTCTCCATACTGATTTCCATAGTGGTTGCACAGTCTGCACTCACACCAACAGTGGAGCAGTGTTCCTTTTTCCCCACAGCCTCGCCAACATTTGTTATCAGTTGATTTCTTGATGGCAGCTACTCTTTCTGGAGTGAGATGATATCTCAATGTTGTTTTAATTTGCATTTCTTGAAGGACCAGTGATGGTGAACATTTTGCCATAAGTTTTTGAAATAATCAACATGACAGCTGATTTCATTTATGAGTCTAAATCCCAAGATTCGGAGGTCTGTTATCTCTTCTCTAAGATCCCTATTTTCTGATTTCCTGTCAGCTCTTTGAGGCCTCACAGTGCTCACTGCACTTCTCACAGAGCCCTTCAACATCACCCCATCTCACCCCATGGTGGCTACGTTCTTCAGACCTAGGGAGATTGTTTCTCTTCAGTACGAGTCCAAACTTCAAGGATTTTTCTCTTGATCCAAGCAGGCCCATGAAGAATAAGTGCTCTTTTGCTGAATTGGAATCTACTGATTTGAGACCTTAATTAGGTTTGCAGTGCATTTTCACTTGTTATATAGTGTAACCTGTTGACAGGATTCTCAAAGAGTGAATATTCAGGAAGTTTGTGGGTTGGGAGACAAGAGTCTTGAGACCATTTTATCTTCTACCTGAGAGTGAAGGCCATAGATATATGGTGTTGCTTCATTAATGAAACTATAAGAGTTTTATCATAAAACTGATTCAGGTGCGTTTATTTTTCTGATTCAAGTTTAAATAAATTTTTACTAATGCTACTGTTTGAGCTTTTGTTTGACCAAATAATTCACCATTTATATCTTTTCCACTTTTAACATTTGAAACTAGAGACATTTTATATCCTATGTCTCCAAAAAGTCCATTATTATATTAATTGTTCTTTTCTGAAACTTCTAGCTGTAATATATTTTCCTTGAAATAGAACACCCATTATCTTACACAGTACCTTTGAGTTCTGGGCCTGCTGTATACTTTAAAACTTTACATTTTTTTAAATTTCCCTACATAGTATTGGCCAGAATTTGGACTTTTGGACTCTGACCTTATTACATCCATCTCTAATTCAAAAAATACAATGCATCTTTTTAAATATGCGTTGTACTCTATTAGCTAATCACTGTGCCACGATATAAAATTTAAAAAGATTATTCAGTTCTCAAGTAGCTAGCTCACAGAGAATTTCCTCACATTATATTGGAATAATTTTTAGTGCTTTGTCCAGCTGTTTTCTACAGTCTGACACCAAATATATGATCTTTTTCAACACTACTTCTTCAATTCTGATTCACTAGATACTACTCAAGTATTCAAAATTTGAAAATCTAGTGGTAACTTACTGGAGTTAGTGTAGAACACATAAGCTAAGATTCCATAAGATTGCCTCTGTTTCATTGCCAGTGGTAAGTCACATGCCGTCTAGAATTCAGAGCAACTAGATATAAATCAAGACTTTGTACACCCCCCTCAAAATCAAGACATTATTAGAATGGGTCACAGAGCTCAGGAATCCACTTTATATAGTGCTTACAGTTATTACAAAGAACACAACTCAGAAACAGTCAAATAGAAGACATGCATAAAGCACGCTATGGAGACCCAAAACTTCCAGCTCCCTTCTAAACAGCTCCAATTTTTCTCAACTTGGAAGACTTTCAGACCACACCATTGAAGACTTTTAATGAAATTTTATTGCATATGCATGATTGACTGAATCACTGGACATTGATAGAAGTTAGACGTGAAGCTGAAAGTTCCAAGCAGCTAGTCAATGACTGGTGGTTCTAGCAGTCACCCTTGTTATGAGGCTCTTTCTTGGCCAACAAAAAGTCATCTTCTTAGGACAAAAGATGCTGTCACCCTTAACACTTGGGAGATTCCAAAAGCATTGGAGTTTAGTGTCACCCTCAGGGAAGAAAAACCAAATATCTTTCTGTGCTACTACATAGCATTATAATAACTAAGAATTCGTCACTGTGTAACACTGTAATTTAGATTATTTTTAAAAGAAAGCACTTGCTGGGGCTGGGGATTTATCTCAGGGGCTTAAGTGCCTGCCTTGCAAGCACAAGTTTGTGAGTACAATCCCAGTACCAAAAAAACAAAACCAAAAAACCAAAACAAAACAAAAAACCCAAACACTTGTTTATGTAAAAGTTCATTGATCTTATCTGTCCATTTAAAGACTTTAAGACATTTTCTTGACACTAGCCTTACCTGAATTGGCACGGTCATGCTAAGGAATTTTTTTTTCTTTCTGCAAACTTGATTTTTGGCCACATTTTTTCAGTTTATTTACAAAATTGTTAATTAAAACTAAAACTGCTATGAACAAGAATTCTTGGAGAACTCCAAAAGTTTTGTATTTAGAAAAAAAAATCCATGTTTGTGATTAAATTTATTTTTTAAAGTTAGAAATGTCCTGAATACCCAACAAAATCACGTTAAGTGTTTTTCTGTGAAATCTTGATACATACATTAAGAAAATAAGTACAATTTGTACTAGCTGAGTCTTCAACTTTTTATGTCTATTCAGGTATAAGGATGTATTTCCTACTTAAATATCGTCTTGATTGTGTATGTCCTTGCACACCAATGATAGAATTGTGATTCACTAACTTTAGAGAAGAACTTTGTAGATAATTCTGTGCCAGTTTATATTTACTGCTGGGGTTAAACTTAACTGTCAGTTTGACTGGGACTCGGAGGCCCACTAGATAAATCATAAGGCACATTTCTGGGTGTGTCTGGGTGGGTCATGGAGGTTTGACCTTGTGTCTATATCTGTCCTCTGGTCATTCTGATGTTTTCTCCTGATCTACTTCCTCGCCATCATGAAGTGAGTAGCCTTGCTACATCAAGTCCTTATGTCATGGTGCTCCCACTTTGGAGCCAGGAAATCAAGTGAAACATCTGAAATTATGAGTAAAAATAATACTCTCCTCCTTTAAATTGTGTATATTTGGTCCAGAAATAGGAAAGCTGACCAACATTTTTAGAACTTAACTCATTTCAAAAAAAGTTCTTTTTAATTATTCACAAATATTTATTGGTTTCTCTTGAGCTTATGATAGCTATCTTTAATCTTAACTTCAAATAACATGCCACCTCATATTCAATACAGAGGTGTAGTCAATAGCATGCTTCCATGTCCTGCCATTCCTATTATTGTCATCATACATTTTATCACTATTAATATCATCAACCTGATGGTACATTGTTATTATTTTTATTCATAATAAATTTGCTTTACAGCAACTAAAATTGAGGAAATATCTTGCATATTTCCCTCTATTTTTATCTTTTCTGGTGCTTTGCATTTCTTTGGGCATATTTGGGTTACCGTTTGGTGTCATACTTTTCCTGCTTACAGGACTTCCTCTAGCATTTCCCATTTTTCTGGGCTGCTGGTTTTCTTGTCTTCTGATAAACCTGAAAGTCTGCACATCATTCATCTCCTTTAGAAGGAGCCTGTTCTGTTTTGTAAGCCAGGATGCTTTACGACTGCGGCTCTCTAGTATATCTGTGGAAAGTTAGGATTATTATTTGAGTTACTTTGCATTGTTGTGTAAAGGCAAAATTCTTTGCAGCTTTCTAGATTCAATACAGAACAAAAAGTCTATGTTCATACTTTACCCCTGCAGGCATTATATGCCATATCGACAATGTAAGTTTGTAAAAAAAAAAATATGCTTATTGGGCCATGAATTTAACCCTATTTTCTCAAGAGATGAAGGATCCTTCTTTCATTAAATACCCCTTAAAATCAAGATTTCTTTTTTAACCAGGGAGACACTGAGTGCATGTTTATTAAAAGTCACAGATAAAACTAGTTTTCACCCTGTTTGATCCTAACTGAGGCCATAGCATTTTGAAACGTTTTGAAATCCACTTTTACTGTGATGGTAAGAAGATTTTTATGCTAATTAAATCTTTACAATTTTTCTTTACCTTATTAAAGTATATTGAACAAAGAATGTTTAAATTCATTCATTTAAATTGCAGCTATTAGGTAGTTGCTCTCTTCCAGGTATTAATTTTGGTGTTGATGAGAATCATGTATATGCTAATGACAAAAACTGGCTGTGGTGACTTTAGCATTTTCTTCATTTAAAATGATAATTCTGGGGGCTGGGGATTTAGCTCAGCAGCACAAGGGCCTGCCCTGTAAGTGCGCAGTCCTGAGTTTGATCCCTGGTAAAAAAAAAAAAAAAAAAAAAAAAAAAGAAGATAATTCTGGCTTTATTGCTAAATAGTATATAAGAAGTATTCAGATGCAGACACACTAGGGATTCTAAATTAAAGTGAAATAAAATGTACCCATGATAATTAAAAAAACTCAAATTTTCTAATTTTGTCTATATGCTTTAATTTAGTTAAAATAAAATTGAGAAATAATAATTATAAATTTTAATGTACATTATTTGGTAAATTTGGATATAATAGATCATGTCACAAAACATCATTGTGTTGTATTAATAAACTCAAAATCTGTGAAACCTCAGGTGGTTAGCACAGTATATTTCTAATTTATTGCCAAAAACAATTTTAATTTTAATCTATCTCTTATCTACAGTCGTATCCTTTGTGTTTCCCTATAGAGCAAAAACAGACTGGAAGATAGGATGGCTGGGGTGTGTTTTCCTTTTACAGCTTTATTGAGATATAATTAACTGGCATTTAGACTTGAAAACATGCATGTTACACTCTGCCAGTAAATTTGTGTATATTTTGCTTATGTTCTGAGACTTTGCAAGAGACTGAGATTACAGGTAGTGGCCTAATTAATTGGTGGAAGAAAATTTTAAGGTATCACAACACAAGCTGTCACATGGGTACTGCTGGGAGCTCTTAATCCAGTGTATACTGGACAGTGTATACTGGACTGAGTATCCAGTTCAGTGTATACTGAAAATCAAAAGCAAAGAGACTCTTTTTAAAGTTTTTTAGTTTTGCCAGATAGAAAGCCCCCATAAAACTTGGAAGAGGGAAGCTTTGTTACTGAAAAGGTTAGCATTAAAATGAAATTGAGTACTTTTGAATCAGGACGATAGGAAAAATGACTTAAAGGCACATAAAGAATTAACAGGGCTCTACTCTTTATCTATTCAAAATTGCCAAAGCAAAAGATTTTGCTTTGAGAACATCTATAGAGGGCTGCCTATGAATTTTGTACCCTGGGATTTGTTCATTGTGCTTGTTCATCGGGGCCCTCAGAGTCCTCTGTAGCCAGGATTCAAAGGAACCCAGCTTCTGCTTGAGCTGACCTTGGTGTCACCCATGTGTTAGTAGTTTTATGGGCAAGTAGAATGCAAGTGTTATGAAGTCATGGAGATTTCCACCCAGATTTCAGAAGAAAGTCTAGGAGACTAGGCAATGTGCTTCTGAGATTGTGGTGGTAAACTGTGAGAGTGACCTGAAAGTACATTGGAGATATCAGGAATTTGAAGAAGCCAGGAATGTGGAATGTCTAAGGAAAGCTGTAAGCAGTGAGCCAGACCAGCCCAAAAGAGAAACCATGAAAGCTACAGTCACCAGCAATGCTGTAGCAATGGGACTACTGCAGGTTTTTGAGGTCTACATCTTATCTCCATAACTTGCCGTGTGCTGGGTATGGAACTATGGGATTTAATATTTGCCATTCTGGTTTTCAGTTCTCACTTTGGTCTCATACCTAATCTAATGTGTTGTGAGAGTAGAAGGTAAAATATGATAACATTTATTGAAAAAATAGAATGCTTGCCTATAGACTAGCTGTAACCCTTTATGTCAGGCAGTCAGTTAAGCTGGTCTGAGTAATGCAAAGTTCCTGATACAACTAAAGCTCTGTTCTCCAAAAGGAAGTTCTTATCTGTTTTCCTTACTGGTCCTTGAATCTGCCTTATTGCACAATCTTTATACATCTTTTGAGATCATGTCTCTTTTGGAATAAGTATCATAATTTATAAAAAGTTTGATTTCAATTTTCAATAGTTGGAAAGTATTTTGGTATGAGCTCTTAAAATCTTTGGAACTAAATTCTCTTTAAAAATTTGAGTAAATTAACAGATGTTTTATTTTTAGTTTGTACAAATTCTGGCTAACACTACTAAACATCTTTTCTGGACATGGATTATTTTGACAACTGTTTTATCTTCCTAATTTATAGCAGCTACTTTTAGGAAATCCAGAGTAATTGAAGGGAAAGCCACTCTCTTCTTCACTCTATTTACTTAACTGAGACAATTTCCATAGCTTTTGTACCTCACTCCAGTTTTTTTTATTCTTTTTTCAAAAAAAATTATAAATTGTTATCTAGAAGCATTTGTCTTTGTCAGCCCTATAAGATCATAAATTTATGACTTGCTGTATTTCTTTTTTAAAAAAATATTTTTATTTAAAGAGAAGAAGAAAGAAAAAATATATTTCTTTTTATTATTCTAGAAATTGACTAATTCTTTCCTGAACTCATATGTTTTGCCCTGCAATCAAGCATAACCAATAAAAATCAACCCTCATTATAAGACTTTGTAACTCATTTCCCTAAAGGTGGTAACTCAGCAAGCTTGTGATCTTTTTTTCTGGAGCATAAAAGAGGTATCTTTACTAAAATTGTGCCACTGTATAACATGAATAAAAGTCCTTCTCATTGCACAGTCTGACCGTTGTGTTCCTACCTCACATTATAGAATTTGCTTTTGTATTTTAGAAATATCCCCTTTAAATAGAAGGTTCTATGTTAGTCAGATGTACTATGTATGCTATGCTCTGCTTACAAATGATCCATATATTTGTTTCAACCTAAAGTATGTATTTCTTAATAATTTATGGAATTTGTGGTTTATAAGGCTACTGTGTTAGGGAAGAAGAAAGCTGAAGAATGTTTTAATGGACTGGTTTAGGAAAATGCTTTACATAATTTCTGGAACATTTCATTATCTACAAACCAGTCATAGGCTCAAAAAATATGAATGCAGAAGATATGAGCAAGAGGATACTTGGTAAGTGCTTATCACCTCTATCAACTATTAAAATATTTTTTTGGTCCTAAAAAATCACTGTGAACCTTTCCCAAAGTCATCCTTCATATCCTGGTATTGTCAAATATAGTGCTGGCTTTGTTCCATTCATTAATGTTTTTTCACCACTATTTATTCAGCATATATGATATCTTAGAATGGAGGCACTTAGAAACTAAAGATAAGGCATACAGTCACACTTCATATATCCTGCAGTTTCAGTTCCAGATCACTGCAGTGAAATGATTATTGTAACAAAATGAGTCCATGAGGAGTTTGCTTTCCCGTGTTCAAACTGTGATCTCTGCAGGAACATTGTTCTTTGCTCTCATTTTCACAAATTTACTTCCTACACACCCTGCTTCCATTTCCTAGAACCACAGTATTTTCACCTCTTTAAAGGGTACTTTGCTCCTCTTGAAGCTTTTTCAGGCACTCCTCTGTCTGATTTTATGTGCTACCATTCACTTCTGCTGCTGTATTTCTCTTACTGCAGCCAAAACACTTCCCTGCTGTGTTCTGACTCTGGATCTTAGAATGTACTCCCATATGAATAAAGACCAACCTTGTTTTCTTTTACAAGAAGTTGCAATAATTGAAAGCACTAGATCCTTCAAGTAAGTTGTCAAATGAGTGAAATGTCACCAAATTCAACTTTGCTAGAGTTGTGGATCTTGAGGTTAGTTTTTTCTATGTGGAGAATTTTGATTCTACACTGTCATGAATTATTTTGAATTTCTTTCAAAGTATTAAGGTCAATATTTATATGAAAAATGGAAAAACTTTCCAATTAAGCTTATACTAAATTGTGAATAAAATACTATATTAATGAATCAGTGTTTCAGGCAGTGTGTAAAACAAAAAATAGTACAGTAAGAATTTAAGAGATTGTGTCTAAAATTTGATGTAAGGACTCTGAAATATACATTTAAATGTTGAAAGAATCAGAATACTAAATTCATCACTGCATTCCTTTTGGATATACATGTATTATTATAACAATTTTTCCACAATAAAAATAGTGCATGAATGTATTGTATTCACAGATTTTGCTAAATCATGATTATTATGTGCATTTGTTAAGGAATCTATAGTGGCTTTTCACTTAATGTCACTGTCAGAGTTTGCAAGCTAAACCCAAAGATACTCTAACAACTACTAATTATTTTATTCCTGAATGAAGATAATAGAGTCAAAGGGAAATTATGTTGAGTTGCACAAACAATATGCATAGAAGACAATGATTATTCTCTGTCATAGAATGCACATATTGCTGAAATTATTTAAGGAATATATTTTAAAATGAGTGTAAGATTACTGAATTATACAAGCAAATGCTCATGGCAAAATCTACTTAGTATAGAAATATGTTATACTTTGTGGAAAATACCATTGTACTGAGGACCTCTTTTTAAATTCTTTAATCTAGAAAAAAAGTACAAGAAAATATATACATTAGTTTAATTTGAAATCAAAGGAAACTTGGAAGATAGCTCATGATAATGTTTATAGTTTTTTTTATTTGATTTAAAGCACCCCTTAATCCATTGTAAAGAAAATTATCAAAAATATTATGGTTTAATCCTAATATTTCTCACAGTTTTGGATATCATTTTAAGAGTGTAACCAATAAATCAAATTAAAATAATAATTTTTAAGTGACTGTTATGATTGATGACATGGTAAGGATCATGTGGGTAAAGACAGACCAAGGTATATGAGATACACTTGCTGATCTAAAGATCCTCATTATGTTGCAGATTCACATATCTACTAATCACACATTCACACTCAAATGAGTCTAATTCTCTATATCTCTGAGGTTGGGCAGATCACAAATGCTGTGACATTCTTAGTTTATGGGTATTTTCACATTGTGTTGTTCAGAATTAGCAAACAAACTGCTAAGGATATGAGTAAGTGAGTGCATAGATGTAGTTACTCACTAAAGCACACTTGAAATTTGGGTTCAGTCCATCTAGAGAAATTAGTCACAGGAGGACCCTGCCAAGCCAGAAAAATGTAAAGTGATGTTTCACCTCCTTTTATAGTCTTCACTAATCCCAACTCATATTTCTACCTGCCACAAAAGCTACTGCTTTGCTGAGGTCAGTTATATAACCAGTTTAAATTCCCCAGGGAAGAGCTTTGATCTCTTACAGGAAAGAAGCAGAAGCTAGAGGTTAATAAACACAGGATATCAGGTTTTTGCGCTATGCTCGGGAAGAAGGTTTATGCTGAGATAGATCAAATTTTTATGCCCTTCGAAGCTGCTTGGGCACACACTGCATGACTCTGGGGAGAGGAGAAATATGACAAGCCATTCTAGAAATTTACAGATTGGGTCTCAGGGTTCTCTTGGGCAGCCATAGGGTGGTAGTTGAGGATATCAATTGGATATAAGGTATTCTGAAGCTGTAGTGAGAAGAACTTGCTAACAAATTGGATGGAAATGGTACAAAAAAAGAGATAATGATAATATCTATCTTGTGTGCCTCACAAACTGAATGAACAATCATTCCTTTCTTTTTGGAAAAGGAGAAAAAAAGAGGTTTGATGCTTAATAAAATATTTAAATTTATAGTTTGTAATTTATACTGCCAAACAATAAAATAAATGTGGCCCAAAGGATTGAGTTAATGGAGTGAGTCCTGTCAACTTGCATCATTCTAAGATGCAGGTTCATCTGTTATTATAGTTTTGGCAAGAAATTATGCTGTGATTGTAGTATAACTAGGAACTTACAGAATTATATTTGCCAATTATGAGGAAGAAAAAAATTCAATGTTTACCCAAAACGATCTGATTTAATGAGTTTTTAAACTTTTTATTTTTATCAGTATGTTTGCAGTTCACAAGAATTATCTTTCTCATGGGGAAATGGTATACGTACATAACACATCTTACATATTTTTGCATTCCTTTCCTTCCTTCTTCCTCCTCATTTATCAATCTCTTGCTCCTTTGCCTTTTTGCACAAGATCTACCTCCCTATATAGTTACCTATTTTTTATTTGCTCTTCCTGCTTTCTTTTGGGTTTATCATATAAGAGTAACCACACACATGTGTTTGACTTATTTCATTTATGTTATACTCATTTTCCTACAAGTTGTACCCATTTTCCTACAAATGACTCAAATTTACTCTACTTTATGTCAAAGTAATATTCCGTTGAGCACAAATGCCACATTTTCTTTATCCATTCATCTGCTGATGGACACTTCCAAGATTAGCTGTTATGAACTGTGCTGCCTAAACATGGATATGCACATATCAATTTAACTCTTTCAAGAAGATGTCTTGAAGGTGAATAGCTGAGTCAAAAGGGATTTCTAGTTTTAGTTTTTGAGGAATATCCATACTGATTTCTATAGTGGTTGTACTAGTTTGTATTCCCACCAACAATGTAGAGGGCTTTCCCCCTGTAGTCTCGGCATGATTTGCTATTGTTCAATTTCTTGATAATGGCCATTGTTTTCTAAAATAAAGTGGAGTCTCAGTGTTGTTTTTATTTTCTTTTCTCTAATGGTCAGTGATGAAAATTTTTTCATGTACTTATTGGCCATTTATATATCTAAATATTCAAAAGTATATTTCAGTTGACTATTTTTTTTGACTGGGTCATTTATTTTCGGAATCTAAGTTTTCTGAGTTCTTTATATATTCTACGTATTTGTCCTCTGTCTGAGGAAGAGATGACAATTTTTTTGCATTCTGTATAGTGTCTTCTCATTTCATTGTTTCTTTTGCTGTGAAGAACCCTTTTAATTTGATATGATCCCATTTGGTGATTCTTGTACAACTATTTTTTGTACAATTGGGGTTCTTTTCAGAAAGTCCTTGCTTCTCAAGTGTCTTATCTATTTTATCTTCTAGCAGATGAAGTGTTTCTGTTTCCACATTTAAATCTTTGTTCCATTTTTATTTGATTTTAGTACTTGGTGAGAGAAATGGGTCTAGACTCAATCTTCTGCATTTGAACAGTCAGTTTCCCAGCATCATTTGTTAAAGATATTATCTTTCATAAAGAGTATATTTTTGAATCTTTTGTCAAAGACCAGAAAGCTGATTTCTGCATCTACCATTGTGTTTCATTGAGCCATCTGTCTGGTTTTGTGCCAATACTTTGCTGTTTTTATTACTGTTAGCATTGTAATAAAACTTGAAGTCTGGAATTGTGTTTCTTCTTGCTTTACTTTTTTCCTTCAGGATTGCTTTTGCTTTCCAGTGTCTTATGAGTCTATATGAATTTTAGCTTTTCTTTTTAGTTATGTGAGGAATATTATAGGTATGGCAGTATTTGCTTTAGATCTATATATCAGGTTTGGAAATATAGCTATTTTGACAATACTGATTCTGCCTATTCAGGAACAAGTGATTTCTTCCATTTTCTGATGTTCTCTTTCATCTCCTTTTTCAAAGTATTGTAGTTTTCATTGTAGAGGTCTTTTACTTTTTTGATTACATTAATTCCAAAATATTTAATTTGTCTTGATACTATTGTGAATGCTGTTGTTTTCTTCTGAGATCATTATTGGTGTTTACAATAATATTGATTTTTATGTGTTGATTTTTGTATCCTTCTACATTGCTGAATTTTGGTTATTAGTTGTAGGAGGTTTTTTGTAGATTATTTTGAGTCTTCTATGTAAAGGATGATGTTATCTGCAAAAAATGATAGCTTGACTTTTTCCTTTCATATATGTATCCCTTTTACTTCTTTCTCTTGCCAGGTTGTTCTGGCTAATCTTTCAATAATACAGTGAGAAATTCAAATTAATTTTATATTAGTCTTCTTTGCATTCAAGTGATAATAGTGGACATCTTTGTTTCATTCCTGACTTCAGAGGGAGAGATTACAGCTTTTCTCCATGTAATATAATGTTGGCTGTTGGTTTGTCACAAATGGCTAGTATCAGATTGAGATAAGGTCCTTCTTTACCTGTTTTCTTCAGGGTTCTTATCATGAGTGAATGTTGTTCTCTGCATCTGTTGATGTGATCTTGTGAGTTTTATTCTTATTTTAGTTTATGTATTATATTTTATATATTGATTTGTAAATGCTGAATTATCCCTGCATCTCTGAATGAAGTCTACCTTATTATGATGTGTGATGTTTATAATAATTTTTTATATTGTGTTTTCCAGTATCTTGTTGAAAATTTTTGTATCTAGGTTTATTAAAGTTATTGACTTGTAATTTTCCTTTTTGGTTGAGTCCTCACCTCATTTTGGAACCAGGGTAAGTCTAGCTTCTAGGAATGACTTTAGGAGTACTCTTTCTCTTTCAACTGTACTAAAGAGTTTGAGAAGTATTGGCAATGAGTTTTCACTGAAGTTCTAGAATTTAACAGTGAGCCATAGATTCTGGGTTTTTCTTAGTTGGATTTTTAAAAATTACTATTTCAATTTCATTACCTGGTATTGTATAATTCGGGTTTTTTCTTCTTGTTTCGTTTTTTGTAACTCATATGTATCTAGCAATCTTACTCATTTCTTCTGGGTTCTTTAATTTATTGGGGTACTTGCTTTTAAAGTAGTTACTAATAATCTTTTGGATTTTGGCCATGTTTGCTTATTATTTTGTAGAAACTGCTCTTCAATTAATTGATTCTTTATATTTACAGTTTCAATTGTATTAAATTCTGCTCTGATACTTTAATTTTATTCTTAGATTTGAATAGATCTTGTTTTTATAGGATTTGTGATTAGGTTATTTATTTGGACTTGTTCTATTTTTCTGATGTGAGCATTCACGGCTATAAACTTCTCATTTAGGACTTCCTTCATCATGTCTCATAAGTTCTGGTATATTGTATGGGCATTATTATTTGTTTCTAAGAACTAATTTCCTGTTTGATTTCTTCTCTAATTCATTGATTATTCAGGAGGGTATTGTTTAATGTCCATGTAGTAGCATAATTTCTGTGGGTTCTTTTGCCATTTATTTATAGTTTCATTGTGTTGTGATCTGAAAATATGCATGGAGTAATTTTGATTCTTTCTCACTTTCTTAGGCTTGCTTTATGGGATACTTTTTGGAGGAAGTCCCCTGTGTGGGTGAGAAGGATGTATGTTATGCTGTTTAAAAGTAGAACATTCCAGACCAGAGATTATCTATGAAATTCATTTGTCCAGAGGTTTTATTCTGGTCTGATCTTTCTTTGTTGATTTATTTTTTGTCTTGCTGACCTGTTTATTTGTGACAGAGAGGTATTGATATCCTCTACTCTAATTGCATTTATGTTTATTTGATTTTTTAGGTGCAGTAGTACTTTTTTTTTATGAAGTTGAGTGTGCCATTGTTCAGTATATATATGATAATAATTTTTTTGTCTCTTCCTGTTGAGTTTTTTCCCTTAAACAAACTGTAGTAGGCTTCTTTGCCTCTTTCAATCAGTTTTGACCTTAAGTCCACTTTATCTGAAATAAGATGATTGCTTGTGGTTGTTTGGGGGTTCCTGTTATATGGAATATTGTTTTTTATCCTTTGATTTTTATCTATGAATTTCTTTTTTTGATTGTGTTTCTCATATACAGTATATTATTGTTGTTTTCTGTGTCTTTTGATTGGGAAATTGAAACTATTCACATTGAGAATTATTACTGAAAGATATTCACTCATTTCTGTCCTTGTATTATTTCCCTGTTGCTGATACCTTTTATTTCCCTCTGTGTAACTGCTGCCTTGCCTTGTGTATTCACTATATTAGACTTTTTGACATTATTGCCTTCATTGGCTCTTCCTAGGATATCCTTGAGAATTTTTTGGAGTGTTAATCTGGTGGCCATGAATTTCTTAAGTATAAATGTCCCTTTTCCGTTTTCATCATGATCCAGGAAGTTTATATTTGTAATCTCATGGAAATGTTACTGGAATTCTAGCAAGTTAATTCCAATGTACCACTTCCAGTACAACCCATGGAAAGACATTGAGACATACTTGCAATTATGGAGATCAAGGGGTCCTGAGTCTAGTCCATATGAAGGTTCATCAGAACAAAGGCCTCTACCTGGGGCCTAATCCGGATTTTATTAATTTGTGAAGAAGGGAGTGGCTAGAGGATGAGTGACTGCAAGAATGGCAAGAAATACATGAGTATTGTGAGCTGGGCTGGCCAGGAGGCCAGAAAGCACCTCTGCAATATGCAGAGAGAAGGATATGCAGAAAGACCAATCTGCGCAACACAACTGAGGTGGCAGTGGTTCAGTTCTGATGTGCAAACTTTTGTGCCTTGGGAAGTCATAGCTCTTGTCTCAAGGTTCAGACCTAATCAATAGCCCTGGAACATTGGCTCTGCATCTCCCTGGGCTCAACTGTTTAGGGAGACACCAAAGTGGGGAAACAGTGACTGTATCTAGCTTCAAAGGTTATGCCTTAGCCCCTCAGCTAGCCCTTTTTACATTGCTTAGAGCCAATCCCTCAGTCAGCTCTGTACATGTTTAGTACATGGAGATAGGGCCAGATTTAGCCAAAGTGGAGGTAATTGCTCTGTTTTCAAGGAGAGTTGCTCTACACTTAAGATGCACTTTGTCATGCAAATTCTTTATTTATCTATCAATTTTTAAAGATAGTTTTTCAGAAAATACCATTCTGGATTGAATGTTGTTTTCTTTTTGGACTTGAAATGCTTCACCATAAAATCTTCTGGCCTATAAAGTTTGTGTTAAGAAGTCTGCTGTAATTTTAATGGGTTTACTTTTACAAATGATTCATTACTTTTCTCTAACAGATTTTAAGATTCTGTCCTTGTGTTGGACTTCTGAGATTTTGACTATGATGTGTCCTAAAGAAAGTCTTTTCTGATTATGGCTACTTGGGATTCTATGTGCCTCAGCTATCTGTATATTTAATTCTTTCCCCATAATAGGACAGTTTTCTGCTATTATTTCCTTTCTATTCTTTTTTTCTTACTCTGCAATTGAGGTCAGCCTTGAACTCACTGTGTAGCCCAGGCTGGTCTCCAACTCACAAGCCTCCTGCCTCAGCCTCTCCAGTGCTGAGATTACAGGAGTGTGCCACCATACCTGGTTTCTGCTATTATTTCTATATACAGGTTTTAATGTCATTTGTGCTGTCTTATGATCCTTTACTAATTCTAATTAGTCTCTGGTTAGTCTTCTTTGCATTACTGAATAGCTATGGGATCCATTTTTCATGTTTTCTTGTTTCCACAGTGTCTCTGAGTAATTGGTGACCAACATCAGGCCTGTCTTCCAGTTCTGATACTCTTCTGATGTTACCCACTTCTGCTGCTCATACTTTCTTTTTTCTTTTTAATTTTATTTAGAAAGAAAAAAAAAAACCAAACAAACAAAACAGAAAAAAGGGTAGCAACAATACAGAATTCCAAAGGGACAAAAAAGAACAACAACAACAAAAAAAAAAACCCCACTAAGAAATCACTAGTTGATAAGTTACATACTGTCATCTTGGAAATAGTTGTTCAAGTTACAAAATCAAAGCATACAAAGTAGACATTCAAACAGTGAGACTATTAACAGTTCTGCTCAACAATCTAACAAAAACAGTAGTATGGTCATCTATCTTCCACACTTAAACATGAATGCAGTTATATCCTTTAGAGCACTTTCTTTTGCTCTCTTTTTTACAGTGCTGCTCATACTTTCAATAGAGTCTTTAGTCTCCCACATTTCTATTTGGTGCTTTCTCACAGCTGCAAGTTCTTTACTAAACTCGTTATTCGTGTCTTATATCATTTTGTTACACTCACGTAGATTTGTATTTGTCATTTGTAAATTTGCTGAGCACTTTATTGATCTGTTTTTTTATTCTGCTCTTTCATCATTTTTAAAAAATCTGCCACATCTTTTGATTTCCCTCCCATCAATGCCCCACGGATCAACTTTGCAAGAATTTGGTGTTTTTGAAGGCATTTTTTTGCCTTGCTTTCCCCTGTTTCTGTTGTTGTCGTGGTATGTGTGTCCGTGTTTGTGTTTATGATAACTTTTGCAGGTCTTTTTAGTGGAAATAGCAGATAGCTTTAACTAATGTCTATTTTTTAGTGATGCACTTTGGGCATGACTAACTATAGGATTTTGCCTTTGTCCTAAGATACTACTACTTCCATTTATTTGGGAGGAGAAGCTGTAGTGTAATAGGCCCACAACCCGCTTCTCTAGAATAGACTGCGGTGTTGCAAATGACACAAAGGCAATCCAGATATTGACACACTTAGAAAGCACATTAACAGCAACAATTATACTTCCCTGTCAACAGCAATTAAATCAGCCACAATAGTGTCAAATGCAACTGGATATTGACATACTATAAGTGCCAATAATGTGCCACCCTTAACCATCAAAAGAGACTAATAATTAAAGAACAAACACGAAGACAAACAAAATATTGATACAGAGTAAATACCTCCTAAATGCACCAACTATATTTCCTCTAACAGTGGATAAGAATTCAACAGTAACCACATAGATTTAACTATATAAAAATTAATAAAGTTTAATAGTTGTCCACGTAAGGACAGAGTGGATGGGTGATGGGAAAATTGGAAAAGAAAGCTATGAAAAATTAGGCACAGTTAAATGACAAGAAGAAAAAAGTGAGATAAGTGAGCCTATTAAAAAATAAAAGGAAATTAATGGCATTAAGTAGAAGTATTAGGAAAAAATGAGAAAAAAATAAAAATGGAAAAATTTAAAGAGAAAAGATGAAATATTCCAAATTCCTCTCAACAAAAAATAACAGAATCCAAAAAAAAATTCTTGTGTTTTTGAATGAGTGGTTTCTTTCCAGAATATGTGGATTTGGAATCCAGCAAATTATGGTTTTCTAGCTTTATGCCCTGCAGGTTGATAGGGTGCCCTGCTCCTACAGAGCCACCTCTGCTTGTTCACTTCAAGCGCTGGCGACCATTTAAATTGCTGTGTGTCCTTACAGTGTTAGGCAGGGAGGGCAATCTGATTACTGGTACGTGCTGTATGTAGGCAGTAGGGCAGGATTCAAGCCTACTGCCAGACTTAACAACAGCATTTTCAGACCCAGAATTCTCTGAAAGTCACATGTGCTGGGCCTGGTTTCTCACCACAAAGGGTGGGACCTCATGTGCTTGCTGGCCTGATCTTAAACTTCTCCCGGGATTTGTGTCCATCCTGCTTCTTACTTTGCAACTATCTCCCATGGTTGTCTCTCACAATGGAAGAATAACACTGGGAACCCTGAACTGAAGTTGCTTAGTACTTGTCCTGTGGCTCAGTTTTAAATAATCAATCTTTTTCCCAAAATGGTCCTCATTAAAGAGCCTTTGGAAATATGACAGGCACGACACTGAATTCCTTCACCATCTCTAGCCTGCTATGTAGGAGGAGTTGCTTTTGGAGTAAAACCCCATGCTATTTTTGCAGTTTACAATAGCAGTGGACTTTTCTTGAGAGTAGTGCTACTGGCTCAGTTCATGTTTTCTGCCTGGAGCGCCCAGCTCTGGGGCCTCACCTTGTGTCTGCAGAGACAGGCTGTCCTTCCAGGGACCTGGAGTGAGCTTCCAGACTGCTTTGCTCCTTTCTCTGCATTGTTTCACATTTCTCTAGCTTCTCTGTAGGTTTTCACTTACCCATCAACTCCTTCCCAATTTCTGTAGACTTACTTTTCTTTTCAAGTTATTTTGCCAGGTGCCTGGATTCTGGGTGTCACAGAGACTGCATTTTGCTTCTGATCACTACTAATTCATTTTAACTCACTGTGTGATTAAAAACAAAATGCAATGTCTTTATTTTTACAATGTGGATTTAAATGTTTTTTGGCATAACTAAATGAGATTGGGTACTTTTAGCCAAAATGATGAAAACATATTTTTAATTTGTTTGGTATAATTCTGGAAGTTAGCTCACATATCATCTAGTATTATGCTTAATTTTATAGTAAGAGAAAACAATTGATCCCTAAGTACTAAATGAGTTGTAAAAGGTCATATACATATTTCCCTAGTCAGAACTAGTCTTTGATCTCATAGAATCTAGAGTGATATAGGAAAATTGCTGACATTCTTTCTTATATTTAAAACATATTTTAGTATATAGCTGTATCAAGTGTAACAAATCAGTTCAAATATAAGAACCATTAAGTGAATTAGCGTGAACTCAAAGATACCCACAAAAATAACTGAAATGCTGCTTGTGTATTTATTTTGAAAGAGCTTAGTAAAAATCAATTGACATTTAACTGGCTTTTGGGAAATAGTAATGCTTCTAATTATAATAATAATGTATTACATGTACTAAATATTTTATAGATGTTGTTTTGTGTCCTCACAGGCTTATGAATCTGATAATACTATTATCTGTTCCTGACAGATGCACAAACTTGAGTTAAGAGGCAAAATAATTGCCCCAAAGAAGAAAGTGAGGCAGGAGTACAGATATTAAACCAAACCATGCTGCTCGTCACTTTATTAGTTGGTAACCTCGTAAATACATGACAATCAAATGACTACATTCATGTGGAAAGTGAAATATTTTATAATTATGGCAACACATTTGATAAGATATAAAAATGCTTGTTAAAAATTGATTCTATAAAATGTCATGAAATATGAGAACTTTTTGACTTTATACCCATTAATTTAAGGATTATCATTAATATATATTTCTGATAATTTCATGACTGTCTGTTGAACTGTACATTAAAATGATGAAATATGTTAAATTCAACATATAAAATAGAAACAATTCATAGCTCAAAGAATTGTTATAATCCTCATTATTTAACAACTTTGCTAGAGTTTTTCTGGTCCAAGCTTATGCTATAAAATAGTACTCAAGCTTTATGCCACCTCTATTGTTAGAATGCTTTTCAAGCCAAAACATTTAAAATTTCTCAGTCTTTTTTTGCATTTTCCAAACATTTGTTCAGAACTTTTATGTTTTATGTCAAAGGGCATTTGTAAGTATTTGAATATTCTTTTTTTTTGTACCGAAGATCAAACTCATGACCTCGTGCTTGCTGGGCAGACACTTATGCCGCTAAGCTAAATCTCCAGCTATTTGAATATTTTTAAATATCTTTGTGGATATTTGATGAAGGACCTTGTTTTAATAATACAATTTATAAATGCATTGTTAAATTTTCAGATCTAAATCTATAAAACCCAAAGCATAAATCATTCCTTCAAATTTCCCTATTCTTCTTTTTATCCTCTACAAGTTTCATTTCAAGTTTATCACCTCTGTGTTGCTTCCAGTTTTGGGGGTTAGAGTAGTCCCCCTTTTATGTGTTGAATGTTAGTTCCACATACCTCACTCCCACACCTAGTGGTTGCCTGAAAGTTCAGACAATCCTGAATCCTATTCAGCAGCCCTGTAACATGAAGATAATGAGTCAAACAAGATGGCTACTGAGTGACTAACAGTTGAATTGTATAAACCATGTGGATACACTAGACAATATGGATGACTCACATTTTAGACAGGGATGGAAGTAGATGCTATGAGATTTCACTGTGATACTCAAAATAGTGACAATTTAAAATACGAATTTCTTAGTTTAGGAATTTTCCTTTTTGCATTTTTGGACCACTGTTGACTGCAGTTAACAGAAACTGTGAGAAATGAAGCCACAAAGAGGGACTATATTTTTGCAACTTTCTTCCTAAATGTTAGTACTTTTATTGATAAGTATCTTGAATGCATTTTTAACTGCTAGATACTTATTTATAGGACTACAATTAATTTTTACAATTGACTTTTATTTATAAGAGTAAAATTGAAATGCTTTTATTAGTTGTACTTTAATATTTAAAAAAAGATATTCTGCATAGGCGATTGTATTAGTGAATAATGACAGTTTTCATCCAAACTTTTTAGTTTTTCTGACATTTATTTCTTTTCCGACCATATGATACAAGTTTCAAGTCAATGTTGCATAAAAAGGATAGAAACAGGTATCTTGAGTGGTTTGTCATATTTCAGAAAATGTTAACTCACTGGCACTCTTCTTTTTGTACCATTAACATACTATCAGTGCCTATTTAAGAGTAAAATTAATTTTGGTTACTTCTAATGATTTTACTATGAAGAAATTATTTTTCCTTTTGGATGTGAATATTATTTTTAAGAACTGAGATAACATGATATTGCCATTGATTAAATATTGCTAAAAACTTTTGTTTAAAAAAATTGCTAATTTTTAAAGTTTTCCAATGGACTAAAGAATCAATACTTATATGTATCCATTTCACCTGCTTTGTTTTCTAGATATAGTATATGAAAAACAAGGTACTCTAAGTGTTTAAAAATTTTCACATATTTCTGGAACCAAATGAAATGCTAATGATATTTATAGTAATTTGAAAGCCAAGAGAGAAGTTTTGAAGAAAAAACATACAATAATATTTAGTATAAACTGGTGTATGGTGTGAAACAGCATAATGTCCTAGCAAGTAGGATAAAATTATCTTAGAAATTTAAAACTCTAGTAAACAATTATGTATCTCTTTATATAGCAAAATAATAATTATTAAATATGTATGCTTAACATCTTCCAATTATTTGCTTTTCCTCACTAGTAACAGAGATTTCTTTGCTTCCTCAGGAAAGAAGCATAGGGCTGGAAATACAGGACATAATACCTGCTTGGTAATTGCAAGTTTCTTAGTTTGATTCCCAGTACCAAAAAAAAAAAACAAAAAATAAAAGAACCATAATTGTATATCTATTGGACAGATACAAATTTTGCTCTGTTAATGAAAGTCTTCCATTGAAGAGCCTTGTAATAGTATCATCTTAAAGAGTTCAATACATTTGTTCAGGAAATGATGTCTGTTTGTGCATGTTTTCTCCAGAATTACATCTTGATAAATTTGAACTGTTTGCATATGGTGTTTCAAACCTAAAGTGTTCAAGTGTGTCTTGATTCTTTACTGCAACTAATCTGGTTTTGAGGTGCTCAAAAACCAGATTTTTACCAAGATAATTGTGAATGTGAACTTCTGTTGTGCGATCTCTTAACAACTTGGCATAGTTTTTCCTCAACTGCCTTCACCATCTGCCAATTTGCCATTATAGCTTGGCTAACATTTAATTCTTCTACTTCAAACTCAGTGAAGGTTAGGAATGTTTAACAAACAGTATTTTGCAAGTAAATGTTTAGATTTTATAACTCAGTTCCCTTGCAGATGCTATTGTGCATTTACTAACTGAGGCTAACACCCAAACAGTGTTCAAATAAAAAGAATAATAGTGATTAAAAATATACCTACCCTATCTTTTCATATTTAAAAATTATCAATAATAATGAACAATAATTTAACTGTAGAATTTTTTGGAAAGAATTAAAATGAGAATCCTAAACACATTTTTAAAAAAATTTTATTTTAAAGGGGGTAAAATTAAACACAACAAAACAGAACAGAACGGAACATAAGAAAGCGTAAATTTCAAAGCTAGACAACCAGAGATCTTCACTATCTGCCATATTGTCTCTTGTTTTCTTCCAAATGGTTGTCCATATCTTTGCATACGGGGAGCTTATACTAAATAACGTAGCCAATCTTCTCACAATGTCCAGTTCACTGGCTCCCACTGGCTAAGTTGAAGGGGACAGGGGACGGGGGACAGGCAGGACGACATGAGATGTTTGACTCTCAGCCCATGTGCCAGCAGGCTCACAGCTGCCCCCCAGCGAGGGGAGGAGCTCCTTGTTCTCCTGGCACCCTGAGTCTGCCGCATGGTGCAGGTCCCGAGCCGCCAGGGCCTCTCTCCTGCAGGCCACCGAAAGTCCGCCACACTCACCTGCTATTCTTTCTGATGAATTGACCATTCCATTTCCAAAGTTCTGAAAGGGCTGACAGACCACAGAAAGAATTCTCTTTAGGCTCCTGTTTGAAACCAGCAGCTACACCAATCTGCTGGCCTTGCTTTAGGGCCACCCTAAACACATTTTAAAATATTTATTTTCAAAGAATGAAATCATTGTGGCCTTTATAAGGCTCATATGTTTAATACACTGTTAGTTGTTAATGAGATTTGCTCACACTGTTTCACTTCCTATGAGATGTGTTGCATTAATTGTTATATTCTATGAAAATTAATATACTGCAAATATAAAATCCACATGACTAGGGAATCTGAAGGGCACTGAGGTCACATCATCTGATCTTGGTTTACTTTAGAGATTGATTAACAACTAAGCTGTGCCTTGGGTTTGGCTCATGTGCAGAAACTAAATCACTGTCATGGTTTTTCAAGTTGAGAATTCAAAGTATTACGATGACCTTAATTACATATTGAATCATTTGCTGAATGTTACACCCACCACATTTTGCCCTTTCCTTGTATAACATCCATCAGCATCTCTTTTTGAAAAGTGATCGCCTCATAGGAACTTCATTCATAGAAGTTTCCAGTATTTCTCCCATAAAAAAAAGAATGCCCATTTCTCTGGCATAGTTTCTCTGGATTCTTTTAGGTTTTCTGGAATCGTGAAAAGACAGAAAATGTCCTGCTTCAGAAAGAAAAACCAAATGTGGCATTGCCAAAAGAAAAGTAGGTTAAAATATGCTATGTCCCTTCCCTCTACGGCTTTCTTTTCCTCTCCCCTCTGTGAATGTTATGGTGGATATTAGCAATAAGATGAAGAAAATCAGGAAAGAAGTGGGATGGTTAGACCTGAAAAGAGAATCTTCTATGATCAATGCAAAATAGCAGATTCATGTCAGCGAGCAAGGAGGGAAATTAGAGAAACTAAATGCAAGCTGAAAGAAGAAAAGCCTTGATTTCCCATGAATAATAGAAAAATATGGACCCCACATGAGGCAGGATAAGAGAGTTGTATATTCTTTGCTACCATCAAGGCTATGTGTTTTGTGATTCTTACATTGCATACAACTTTGTTTCATAATTTGTACATCTCTTGGGCATATAAATATATTTAACAAGGACAAGAAAATGTGGTAACTTTTTTAAAGTAATAAATTCTTGGAGATAATTGGGTGCTATACAAAAATAAGTAACATCTCATCAATGAGATAAATAATTTAAAAGGTTTTATTAATTACAAATATTTTTGTAGAAACACTATTCTCTTGGGAAGTTTGGTGCTAATTGATAGAAGAAATACAAGATAGAATAATAAAGAATGAATTCATAAGGAATGGACTTATTTGGGGTGATAAATATTCACAGAGTAAATAATACTTGGAGAAGGCAAATTATTTTTTTTTCTGTTTTTTTTTAAATTTTATTTTTTGTGTTTTGAGGGAACATAAAGGTTATTCTTCAAGTTGTGAGGACAAGAAAATATTTCAAAGGAAAGGTGACATCTGTGTTTGGCCTTGAAAAATGATAAGAATTTGGCTACAGACATATCAAGAAGGAAAAAAAAACCTACCTTCTGAATGCTGATACTAATAGCTGACAATTGTTTATAGAGTCCCGAGTGCCTGGCAGCCTGCCAAGTGTTTTACATTCATTTTTTTTTTTTATTATTTGAAAGAGAATAAAACAAAAGGGGGCAGTACAGAGCAGATCAGAACAGGACAACATAGGCTACACAGTACTTTACATTAAGTCAACTGGACATCAACAGTAGCAAACACCATATCTCTTACTCTGCTATAGCTGAGCATAGTTTCAAATACAATAATATCAAACATAACACTAGTATAAAGCCACGCATACAGTGAAAGAATTACAGGGCTTTCTGAACCGAATAACAGAAAATGATCAATGGGTACTATAATATCTCATTTTCGATAAAAAAAAATTTTGTTTGAACTATCACACATATTCAAATTCCAATAAGACACAATGTGATAGATAGAACCAACGGTAGTAGAACAAAAAAAGCATGGTAGGACTTCTAAGAAGGATGATATTAAATCAGCAATAGCTGTCATAATGTTTTGTTTTCTTCAAAACAGCTGTTCATATCATCATGTATGATATAGTCAAACAAAACAGGATAAAACCATTCCAACTGATGATTTAAAACTTTGAAAGACTTCGAAGCTATGAGATGGGGCCTCATGCTTACCATAAAGTCTTATATACTCTTATCAAATCTCATATTAGGGAGATTATATGGTGTTTACCCTTGTGAGTTTGGTTTATTTCACTTAAGAGAATGGTCTCAAGTTGTGTCGATTTATTTATAAATATCTCGATTTGATCATTCTTTATAGCTGAGTAGTAATCCATTGTATAAAAATGCCACAACTTTTTTATCCATTCCTCAGTTGATGGGCACTTAGGTTGATTCCAAGATCTGGCTATTACAAATTGTGCTGCTATAAACATGGGTGCACATATATCACTGTGGTATGATGTTTTCAGTTCTTCTGGGAATATGCCTAGAAGTGGAATAGCTGGGTCAAATGGGACTTTCATACCCAGCTTTTTGAGGAATCTCCAGACTGAACTCCACAGTCATTGCACCAGTCTACATTCCCACCAACAGTGCAGAAGAGTTCCTTTTTCCCCACAGCCTCTCCAACACTTGTTGTGGGTAGTGTTTTCTATCTTGGCCATTCTTTCTGGAGTGAGATGGAATCTCAGTGTGGTTTTAATTTGCATTTCTCTCATGACTAATGATGATGAACATTTTTTCATGTATTTATTTGCCATTTGTATTTCTTCATCTGAGAACTGTGTATTCATTTCAGATGCCCATTTTTGGATTGGGTCTTTGAATTTCGAGGGTCTG
>PVJX010018075.1:0-11071 GCA_004027295.1 Dolichotis patagonum
TGTGTTATGTTTGATATTATTGTAATTGAAACTATGCTCAACTATAGCAGAGTAAGAGATATGGTGTTAGATACTGTTGATGTCCAGTTGACTTAATGTAAAGTACTGTGTTGCCTATGTTGTCCTCTTCTGATCTGCTCTGTACTGCCCCCTTTTGTTTTATTCTCTTTTAAATTAAAAAAAAAAAAAAAAAAAAAAAGTCCGTCCTGCCAGGCACAGGGACACGTGCTTGCATGGCCAGCTGTCTGGAGACTGAGGCTGGCGGATCACAACTTCGAGGTGTCACCTGGGCTACACAGTGAGTTCTTGTGTCAAAACAAAACAAAAGTCCACCCTGGGATTTCTGATACTTCCATAAAAATAACACTGTTTTCAGGCCTCCTCAGACTCATAATTCTAATGGTGTTATTTTCATTACAAAACTTTTCACTTCAATTATTCCCCTCTGAGTACCAAAAAGATAAGTACATTTTCTTCTTTTTCTATATTACATCAATTAAGTCAGTATATCCCACATGTGGGAAAAGAGTGATGGTGCACAGAGGGACATATTTTTTATTTTAATAGTTATGTATTTTATTTTATGCAAATTAGAAAAAAAATGACATTATGATAGCAAGAACTTTGAGTCTGTAGGTATTATTGTCTTAAACACTTCCATTTTAAACAAATTAGGTATTCTAAAAGTTGGCCAATTACAAGAAAATTTTAAAAACCCTACACGTGAATTGTTTTTACCATGTGCCAGTAGGATATACAAATAGCTCCATACCAATACTCATGAAAATACTAAATTGGGAGACAAGCATAGCAAAAAAAATAAAAACATAGGAGATAGGCCAGGCACAGTGGTGCACACCTATAATGCCAGCACTTGAGAAGCTGGGGCAAGAGGATCACCATGAGGTGAAGACCAGCCTGAAATACATAATGAGTTTAAGGCCAACCTGGACTATATGGCAAGACCCTGTCTCAAAGATTAAAAATAAATATTAGATGGTACTTTAATTACTGGGGTTTAGGAACATGGGTAAACCCCATGTAAAAGCAATGAATCTAAGGTAAATATATAGTATGCATGTAACTCTTTATAGAACGAAGAACATGACTTTCAGAGCCATTAGGGAGAATATAATCTAGTTAAACAGCCACAGAAGGCATTATGTAATTAGCTACTAATTAAGTGATACCAATCAGCGGTTCTCATCTCTTTTCCTCAATAAAAGTGCTGTGCAGTGGGCAACACACACATTTGGCTTCCTCCACCACAGGCCACTGCACAGAGAAAGAGTGGTTCTCAGTGTACCGGCTATAAGGCTGAGTGTATTTCCTTTGTGAGACACACATGGCATCAAACAGAACTAGAGGAAGAGAACACGGTACTGTTCGGATCAGGATTCATAGGGAAGGCAGGACTTGCTCTGTCTTGAAGACTAGGTAGAATCTGAGTAAGTGGAGAAGTGATGATGTTTTTAGTAAGGGTCAGAAGTTACATAAACATGTGGAGAACCTAAGGAGAGGAGAGGGCCTGTGCAGGCAATTACCAGAGAAGAGAGCTTAGAGGGTTGGGTCAAGGCCCAGAACACTGAGCAGTTTGGGCATGATCAAACCTAGCTTACTTTCTGTTTTTGCACATCCTAGGGAGATGATTTTTACATTTTTAGTGGGCATTATACATGCTATATAAGATACTAGATTTTGCCTCTATCTCTCTAGTCCTTTACCAAAAACATTTGGCAATCCAAGTAAAGATAATTGGGAGTCACCAATCACTAGCACACATGAAAAGAAAGTAATGTTTAAGGTAATGTTTCAGGAAAGTAATGTGTAAGGAATGTATATGACGGTGGTGTACAGGAGACTAAATGGAAGAACACATAAACATCAAGGTAGAAAATAATGGGGACTTCAATTTGTGGCTGTAAAACAGAAAGAAAAGGACAGATTTAATGATGTGTCATAAAACTAGAAGTCTGTAAATATGTAACCTCACTTGCCAAAGTAGACTTTGCAAATGCCATTAAATTAAGGATTTGAGATGGAGAAATTATCCTAGATTTCCAGACACAACTATTACAATCACAAGGGTCCTTATAAGACAGAATCAGGAGAGTCAGTTGGAAATGGAGGTGCAACAGTGGAAGCTAGAGGTTATAGTGAGGTAAGGTGAGGCCACAAGCCAAGGAGTGCAGGTAGATTTAAAAGCTGGACAAGAGCAGAGGCTCTAAAAGGAATGTAGCTCTGATGATGGCTTGATCTAGACATCTGACCTCCAGGACCATACTGTAATCATTTGTGTTAAGTTCTAAAAGTCTGTGGTAATTTGTTACAGCAACGATACAATCCTAATACAAAAGTCTATTGAGTAGGGGTGAGGAGGAAGGAGGTTGGCAGGAATTCAGAGGAGACTGCAGAGCCAAGCCTGATATGTCTAGAAAATAAAGTATCCTGATAGAAACAAGAAAGACAGGCAAGGAAGTGCATTTCCGGAAAGGAAGAGCACTTCAGGAAAAGGAGGAGAAGGACAGAGGAGAGTAGAGGGCCCAAGGACTTAACCACAATGCAGAACAGGGGGGCAAGGAAATGGGACTTTTCGCCCTCCCCAGTCCCTTACAAGAGCCTTCCATCCCTCTCGCTGACGAGAGTGACACACGGAGAACTGAACATGGCCCTGCTAGGACTCATCTTGCTCACTGCGGTAACAACACACGACTTTTGCTTAACAATCTGGATGAGTTCATTTACTGATTCACTGACTGACTGATTTGTCCTAGAGCAAAGTCCCTAATGATTAACATTACCTATGACATTTCTTTATCCAGTACAACCTCCAAAGTCACCCCAACCCCATGTAACCCAACAAAGCAGTAGCTCTTGTGTCAGAAAAATCTCCACACTGAGCTTGCGAATATCCTGCATTGTTCTCCAAATTTGACAGCAGACAGTGAGAGGCCTCAGCGAGTCCCAAGCTGTGCAAACAGTCTGTGGGCTTCCCTGGCCCACAGACCGGATCTGCTTCCCTTGGGTGACCCACAGGGAGCTGTTGGTTCCATGCTCTTTCTCATGGACTGCTTTTCCTTTTTGGTAAAAGGGAAGTTGCTGTTTTGTGATTCCTTGAAAGGCAATGAGGGTGCTGGCTAGGGAAAAGCATTTTGGAAGCCTCACCTTTCAGAAACGCAGAGACATCTTCCAGCTGGGGCACGTTGTCCTCCCTGTAGCCGCAATATTTAGTCAGCAGGGGGAAGTTCTTCAGATACTCTCGGCATGCGTGAGTAGGGTAGAGTTTGGAGAGCTCCCGGAATACAATGCCCCAAGTTTTCGTTTCTTCTCCGGTATACTCCACCCTGGGAATGGGCTGACCACTAGACAGGAGAAGAAGAATAAATCAGTCTACGGTGGCCTACACTGTCACACCAGCTCTGTGGGAGGCTGAAGCAGGAGAGTCAAATGTTCAACTTCAGTCTGGACAACTTGGCCAGGCATTGTCGTGAAACTTCAAAAACAAAGGGAAAAGGGAGAATGGAAAAGAATGTAGCCAGTGCAAAGGCCTGGGTTCAGTCCTCTACACATACATACATACATACATACATACATACATACATACATACATCTAGCTTCAAACTAAGTATATTCTCACCTAAACAGAAGTCAGATACTTATAGAGTGCCCAAAAGAGCCTACTAAGTATTATTTTTGCTTGCTTGTTTTTAAAGTAAACATTAATCTTCTAATTTTGTATATATTTAGCCTGCCATGAAATTTTAATTAAGCCACTTGTGTACCCTTATAGAAATTCAGTAAGATTTATGCTCTTACACTGAGGTTGGTAATTTTAAGAGTTCTGGGTAATGAGGGCCAGGGATTTAGCTCAGTAACATAAACACCTGCCTGGCAGGTATAAGGTCATGAGTTTGATCCCCAGTACCAAAAAAAAAAAAAAGAAAGAAAGAAAAAAAAGAGTTCTGAGTAGCAAGAAACTGGTTTTGGCATAAAATTGTGCTCTAGGACTTTTTCTGCAACCACAAGACAACAATAAATGGATGTCATCTCTTGAATATAGAATTGCCTGGCTAGTTCTCTTTGTCTCCTGCCCAGATAGCCCTCAGTTTCCAAGTACAATTTTGTGGGAAATACTAAAAGACTAGGCTGAATTTAAAATGAGAGTTTCTCAAAATAAGGAACATTGATTGCAGGTTATGCTGAGAGGCACCCACACTAAACCCTCTCCTTTTAGGACAAGGGTGAGTGAACTTCCTATAAGAGAACAGAAAGTAAATGCTTCAGGCCTGTTGCTCATGTGGTCTCTGGCACAATCCTGCCACTGTCTCTCCAAAGCAGCCATATATAACAGAGAAGCAAACGGATGGATTTGCCCACAGACATTAGCATGCTGATGATTGGGTTTAACTCTTGAAAGGCTGTCCAGACTGCAGTGGTCACAGAGAGCTTCCTGGGGGAGGCACAACCTGAGCTGAAACTTGTTGTCTTGTAGGATCTGGACATTCCCTGACAAACAGGTGAGAAGGAAATGCTGTCCCACAGCCAGTAGCCGAGCACAAGAGATTTGGTTCCAGACACGACCTGGACCCTGGAGGAAAAGAGGACTGGTGGACATACGCTTTGCAACTGATTGAGGGGCTAGATTCTAAATGCTACCTGTTATTAAGAGACCTGTTCTGCAAGTGAATTAGAATTTGAGAAGTTTCTCGTGTCACGTTCAACAGCCCCACTGCCTTTACCCACTGATCGGAAGCTCTGCCCTTGAAGTCTGCAAATACCTATGCATGACATATGAAGGTCAAATGTAGATAAAACCAGGGTTGCTGCCTCTGCAATTTATGACTCCAGGCCAAAGTAGGTAGTCATCTGTCCACACAGAAGCCCTGTGTACACAAGATAGCAACTGTGACTTGGGGTCACTGCAGCTGTCGGGCATTTTCTCTGGGATGATTCCAAAGTATCCCCTAAGATAGTAAAGAAGAGAAAAGCAACACCAACCAGAGTAGATCCCCACACTGCTCCCCACCCCAGCATCCCTCATATGTTTCAGGGGGTTTTTTTGCTTTGTTTTGTTTGTCCCAATACTTTCTGTTTAAAGTTCAGCTTCAAATTGGTTCTTACTGCTCCTGGACTGTTTTATTTTTTCCTTTAAAGAAAAAGGAGGGAAAAGAAGAAGGAATAAAGGAAAAGAAAGAAGAAAAGGAGGAGGAAAATGTATGAGCAGTGAGAGAATACTGAAGAAATAACTAGAAATTAACATTTGCTTTCCCTAAGTACCGAGACTAGGGTTTATATAAACCCAATTAAAACAAGATTAGCCTTGTTTAAATTTGATTGCTTATAGCAAATAAAAAATTACAACCTGGCAAATATTTTCTGGGAAGATCAAGCCTAAGTCCTGAAATCCATGATGAATTTAAAATGAAAACTTGATATGGGAGGATTAAAATAAAAAAGATGGAAGGAACAAAATATACAAATATTCTGCCTTTGGAGCCAGAATATTCAGTTAGATCAATTTGTGTTGCACGGGCCAATAAAAATAATAAGGGCTGTGTGTGATCAGAGGGTAGAAAAGTAATGAGGCTGAAACAATAAATGAGGAATTGAGAGGTCATTTGAAAAAAATCATTGTGTCAAACTTTTCCCTTCAATATCAATCTGCAAACATGCAGCAACGCAAAGAGGAGCTGAACGTAGTCAGTAAGGTGCAGAAGCATCAGGGTGGATTCGTGTAGGAAGAAAGAATTATACAGGTTTGTTCATCAATAATGAATTTTCCCCAGCACAATCAAGGGACTATGGGTGGCTGCACATGTTCCTATCTGTTTGTGCATGTCGGCCCCACCTGGGTGGCTGACTGGCCTGCTCTCTGAGCTGGTAAGCTGGGGCAAGCCCCCCGCTACCCTGAGACCAGATGAGTCATCTCTGCTGCTCTGAGATTTCCCACACCACTCTGACCCCTTGTCCTTGGCAATTCTTTCAAGTAAATACTCAAAACTTCATCATAAAGGGCTAACTTCAGCTATTTAATTTCTATGAAAAACATCCACAATACACAAAAAATAAGACACTCCTTTTTTCTTCTATGTAGTTCATATGAGTATGTAATAATATCTAAACTTTCAGAGTTTACCATGTGCCAGACACTATTTTATGAATTAACCTTTGATTTTCTTTTTTTTATTTTAAAAAAAAGAAAAAAAAACACAAAAATCAAGAAGCAAACAAACCTAAAAAGCAACAAAAGCAAAATGACAACAACAACAACAATAAAAATAAACAATAGCTATATAGGTTTTCAGTGATAGGAATTTAACAATGGTTGTGATACTGCATATTGTTATCTTCAAAATAGTTGCTCAGGTTACCAGATATGGGAATAACAAAACAGTAAAATGGAACAAAACATAGGATTTCAAAAACAAAACAAAAGGAAATCCCCCACAGTTACAAAATGTACACTGCCATCCTCCAAACAGATGCCCAGACCTCCGTCCCCAGGTCTGCAAAGCCAATCAGACAACACAAGCATCAAGCTATTTCATTTACCTCCGTTGCTAACATCTCATCTGAGTCCTCTGAATCAGCCAGTTGCTTACTGGCTCATGGGAAGGCATGGTTTGCCTTCTTGCTAAGTCTTGCTGAGTCTCTTCCCAATCCTCATGGCAAAGCCACCCTCGTGGGAAGGCAGTTTGTCCTAACCTTTGATTTTCATATGAAACAACCCATCTGATTCTCACAGTTCCATAAGGTTGAAACAATTGAAAATGGTAGGACATTAGATGTCCCTAAGGAACTTGCTTCCCAACAGGAAAGTAGGATCCAACAAAATACAGTTTAAAGCCATGAATGGGAAAGTAAAACCATATAGATTGGTATAAGTTGCAACAACATGGTACTCCTCAACAGGTTAGTCAGGAATACCTGAAGAGTCTCCTCTATATAGAATTAGCTTGAACTTTAGAATATTTAATAACCACAAAAATTATTCTTCACAATTTCCTAATTCACAGAAAAAGAGCAAATGTGACTTGAAATGGATTTCATTCACTGCACGTCCTGCCCTCTTGAGAGCCAGGCCTAGACAAAGATGAAATGGTGACCATGGGGATTTAGGTTGACAATAAGAAAAAACCCCTGCTTACTCTGCCATGACTAAGAAGTTTCTTTGGACATTTCGATGGAAGTAGAGGCATCTTTCTTCCTATATGTTTAAGTTGCACTCTTCTAGAAACTAGAGGACAGTTCAGACAAACCTGCCTTATCCCGACAGAGAGGAGAAAATGGAAAATTCAGATACACCTAGTTAAGGACAGCTACAGAGAGCTATTCATGTAAGTCCTGAGCTTGTTTGACCAAAAGTAGTTTAACAAATACATTTTTGACACAGAAATCCAGAGGCATATAACTTAAAGAGACTGAAATTATGTGTGGTTTTCTATAGCCATACAAATAAGCAAAACTGCTTTCATTTCACTTAACTATTTCTTTAATAGTTAACAGCAAGCTACTTTTCATATTCATAGCTATGTCTTTTTAATTTGAGGAAGTGTGAAATGCTCATTTGAGGTGGTACTGTAACAGAAAAGTCTTCCCCGCAGCCAGTATACTTCAGCGTGTTAGTTGAACAGGTAATCATTCCTGTTCCAGATCAGTAGCTCCTGTTTCTTAGAAACAGCTGGTCACTGTGATGCACATTGTATAAACCAATCCTCAATTGACAAGCCATTCTGCTTCTGTACTTCCTGCTTGCTTATGCCATATAAGCCCTAGATTACCAGAGATTTGAGCCTGATACTTTGTGAATGATCCCAACCAGCACCCATGGATGTAAATAAATCTGCTTCCAAATCCTGAGTGTCATTTCGATATGTCTGCCTGCCATATCAGTACATCCTGGCTGCCTTCCAGAGTTCTTGCTGCTAAAGTTCTACTATGAGCTGCAATCTCTCTGCTTGTGTTGTTTTTACAGGACCTCTAGTGTGGGGAAGCAATTTATTTATTTGGTGGAAGAAGATACGACAGGTTGCAATTGATAGTCTTTACATCAATTGATAGTCTTACCATCTTTACATCAAGATGGTAAACATAACTGAAATACAACACTCATGTTCTTTGAGAAAAGTTAGATTTTCTCAGAAGCAAGCACCAACCAAAGCTGAAGGTAAACAAAGAATTAGTTAAAGGGTTGGGGGAATCTGAATGAAACAGTTAGGGAAGTACTTATTTTCTATTTTTTTTTTCATTACAATTTCTTAGAGCAAAAGATGCCTCACTTATTCAAAAGCTGTTTATCTGCCTGGAATACACTCCCTGTCTCATCTTTGTTTCATTTTTCTCTCCTCCCCACTCTTAGCATGTGTCTCTTGATTGACATTTCCACCTGGAGTTGCAGAAGGGAAATGAAAAGCAAAAAACATAAAATATATCACTTTTTCAACTCATTTGCAATTAGCTTTCCTCTAAGGATTTTGACAGGGATTCTGGAGAAAGTTTAAACAACATTAAGGCTGGTGGTGCCTATTTTTGTTCCTTTGTGATTCATGAGAGGCATTTGCTGTACTCCTCAATGGGCATATCCTGATTTCTGCATAATTTCTGGAAGCTATCTATAACTTGTCTCCTTTTATTCCTGCCTAAAGAAAAACACAAGAATATAGAAAAATAAGAATGACATTTTAATGTTATTATAAGAGTAAACTTGCTTTTGATTAAGTGTGTTTTTTCTTAAAAAAGTATTCATCATTCATAAAATGTACTGTTGGTTGTTACTGAGCATTTTTTGCACCTTTTACAACTCAGGACATACCCATGCATAGAAATTTCATTCAGTTCTTGATGACTCCCACTTATATCTAGTGACCCTAATGTCATTCACTATTTTGCTTCATGAAATCTTGTCACCTGCATCCAGATATCTCTAGAGGAATCAAGGAGTGTTCAACAAGAAAACTGATCATGCCTCTGTGAATGGATGAAAAGCTGCCAGAAAAAAGAAATATCCTGAGTAGAATGAATGGATTCCATTAAGGTTTAACCAGAAAGCAAACTTGACTTTTTAAATGATTTTCAAGAATGCATAAGAAAGATCTGGGGCTTCTATACTTGATAAAATGGTGCTTCAGAATTCAGCTCATCTAGAATACTGGGTAATATTTTATGATAAAATATTAGCAGTGATAGCTAGAGGGGAAAACAAGAAGGAAAATATTCACAATAGTAGTCTGCTTTATCAAAGAGATGCCTGCATGCCTATGTTTCTTGAGTTCTACTCATAATAGTTAAGGTACAGAATCTGAAGTTGTATTCACAGTAGTCTAGGTACCCATTAATAAATGAATGGATAAAGAAAATGTGGCATATATAATAACAGAACATTATTCAACAATAAAAAAATGAATGAAATACTGTCATTTGCAGCAAAATATGTGGAACTGGAGGGCATTTTCAAATGTAACAAGCCAAATAGAGAGAAAAGGACCATATGTTTGTTCTCATATATGAAAGTTTAAAAAACTTGACGTCAGTGTAGAATGGTGATAGCTAGAGATTGAGTGAGGCTGCTGAATAAATAGTTGGATTTGATCAGTGTTTCCTAAATGTATGTGTGGAAATATCATACAGAATCCCATTTTTATATGTAATTAACACTTGTTCATTTAAAACCATCACTTCTTTGGAATATATGCTTCTTGAAGACAGAATTTTTTTTTGTTCATTTTCATATCCCTGTCATCCAAAGTAGAACCTGTGATACGCTGGTGTTCAATAAACAATATTTGCTGAATAAGTAAATCAACCAACCAGTCTAAAATAAGCCACAAATTTAAATATTGAGAAAATGGAGAGTTGTGTATCAGAGGCTCTGACAGATATGTATTTGTCTTATTTCATCCTTGCTTCACATAGTTTTAGCTATAGAGAAAGCAACTCTAAAGATTTTGAGAGTCTAATCAATGTTCCAGTAGCTCCCACTTAGCTTTATGTACTATTTACTCTACATGTGTTTCTTTCTTTCTTTCTTTCTTTCTTTCTTTCTTTCTTTCTTTCTTAATTTTTCTCAACTCAGACTTCCTTGTCCCTGCCTAGACACTGTCATCCAGTCATATCTGTAGCCAAAATTTTCAGTAAGAAAGAAAACAGCATACATAAACCCAAAAGGACACAGAAGTCTAAACATCATTAAACACAGAGATATTTCCTGGCCTAGACATCTTAATGAATGAACTTCTAAAGATATTTTTAGGAGGGTTCAATAAGATGGTGGACTGGTAGGTAGCAGGAGAGAGACCCTCTCAGAGAGACAGCTCAAATGCCAGAATAAAACACCCTGGAGAGACCCAAACAGATAGAGATGGACTCTCACAACACAAGGAAAAACTAAAGCGCAAAAAACCACTCGAATATGAGGTCCTGGGACTACCATTAGAGAAGCTAAGATCAGCGAGCACGGTGCCCTCCTCGAGCCGCCTGAATTCCTGCCCGACCTGAACAAGCGATCTGCACCGTAGCGACTGGCTTGAGCCGCCGGAGCGCAGAGCTGAACAGCCCTGCGTGCAGCTCACCCGGACCGGCCCTGCACATGACCCACCCAGAGGCACCGTGAATTCCCACCCCAGCCGCACTGAAGTCAGAGGTGGGGGAATCCTGCAGTTCTTGGGGACTGGCATCAACACTCGGTGAGTGATGGGAATAAGACCCTCCCACAGGAAAGGGGTAACTGACTGGACGACGTGTTGGATTTGGGCAGGACAGCCCTAACTCCATAAGGAAGTGGCTTCAGCAGGTTGCTCCCCTTGCCGAGCAGATTGGTGGAATCTGCTTGGATTAGGCCGTGCCCCTGGCGGGGAGACAGTGAGTCCCTACAATAATACTTCCCTGAGATCAGTGCACACTGACGCAGTGAAGGCCTGCAAAGGTTGACTGGCCCGGAAGGGAGGAGTTAGCGCACACTGCCCGTAGGTGAACTCTAATCTCTGATAACCTATTGCAGAGGGCTAAAGCTCCTAGCCTGCGCCCTCTAGGGGAGCCTTAACCAGCAAGAAAAGGGTCTGGGCATTACACTGGG
>PVJX010018075.1:11171-37303 GCA_004027295.1 Dolichotis patagonum
CACAGGCTTGCAATGTGGGGTCATGAAAGGGAAGATCTCTTAAAAATAACAAGGGAGCAGGCAGTAAAGATACAAAGACTGGAAGATGACAAGAGGATCTATAACTTAAGAATAAAGTATGTGAATGAAGAAGCAGGAATCAAACCAGAGGAATTACAAAGGCTATTCACAGCAATTATTAAGGAAAATTTCCCAAACACAGAAAAAAGAAATGATATACAAATGTATGAAGCATACAGAACTCCAGCCACCTACAACCAAAACAGAGCTACACCCAGACACATAATAATCAAGATCCCAGAAATTCAATATAAGAACAGAATATTAAAAGCCATCAGAGAAAAGAAACAGATCACCTATAAAGGAAAACCCATCAAAATCATGGCAGACTTCTTGACACAGACCATCAGGTCAAGAGGAGCTTGGAGTAAAGTAATTCAAGCGCTGAAGGAGAACAATCTCCAGCCCAGATTGATGTATCCTGCAAAACTCTCTCTAGAAATTAATGGAGAAAAAAGATGCCTCCATGACAAAGAGGAACTAAGAGAATTTGTGACCACCAGTCCAACCCTACAAAAAATACTGAAGGACATTCTACAGAGAGAGAACAAGAATATGAGCATTTCAGGAACAGTGGCAGAGAGGCCTCAGTGAATGAGACAGACAGTGGATTGGAAGAGAAATATAGACTATCAATGGCAGAAAAATAGAATAGCAGAAATGAGGCAGAGAAGATTGGCTATAATCTCTAGTATAGAGGACCTCGAAATAGTAAAAGAGAGAAACACAGGCAGAGTAGATCAGGAGATAGGGTCCATTGAGCTGCTCTATATAGGGAGGCAGTGGGACCCAAAACAAGCAGTACACCCCATGGGAGTGAAATGGGAGGAACTGTCTAAAAAATGAAGGCAGAGGATACTGTTAATGGGGTAGCAACATTTAAAATTTACATTATTCTCACCACTCTGCTTGGATGGATTATGTGCTGTTCCAGTTTGTCTACTTACACTAGACTTGAGGACATGGTCAGCTATCCCAAAAATAAGAGGCCGTATTATGGTAATCATCCCTAATTTTCCTATCAACTTAATCTGAAGCCCTTTATAACTTACACTGTCTTATTATGACTGATCTTATTTGAATCTGGTTTGTTAGATTGCTACTTTGTATTGACTGATTTTATTTAAATCTGTTATGATGGATAGCATCAAGTCTAAGTGTATATGCAACTACACTGAAGATGACAAGATTCACTAAGATACCCACTCTGGTTTGATTATTACTTGCTTTTGAAGTCTTATAATATCTCCAATGCTTCGTTTTTGTTAATGTTGTTATACACTGCTGAGACACCATGGTAACCATTGTAGATCACCCTGTATTGTAGTTTTATGTGACTTTTCTGCCTCATGCTTTTCTAGGAATTGTTTTGTTTTATCTTGCTTTGTTTTGTTTTTCCTGCTAATATAGAAATTATAGATATATGTGTAGAGACTCATGCAGGTGTAGAGCTTATAAACAGTTTACGAGAACCAACTATATAACACATGTTGAAATGAACAACTACTTTTAAGAAAAAGAGACATTACAATACCCAGTGCTGATTCCATAATGTCATGATGTGAAGTCCAGCAAAACTATCACTTTTCGCTCAAAGTGATCTTAGCTTGCTTTGCCTTGTTTAAGTTCAACACACATTATGGTATGGACAGCTGTTTTGAGAAGAATGAGAGACACTATGACAGCCATTCTTGGCTTCCCTAATGTCTGGTCTTGAAGACTTGAAATGCCCTCCTCATCCTGCTCAGATCAATTCCATACTAGGTTGTTTCATGTGAATTCCCTGTATGTGACAATATGGACAACTATTTGGAACAAAACAAGAGTCAATATGATAGAGAGTGAATATCTCCGATTGTCTAGTTTTGAAATTAATGTCTCTTACATTGCTTTCTTGTGATTCGCTTTGTTCTGTTTTATTGTGTTTAATTTTACCCTTTTGATATAATTGCATGTATATTTGCATGGGTAAGATGGATGACCATATCGCTGGTTTTTTCAGATTGTGGAGCAGAACTGTTGACAGTCTCACTGTTTGAATGTCTACTTTACATGTTTTAACTTTATAAATTGAACAACTATTTCCAAGAAGTCAGTATGTAATTTGTCAAGAAATAATTTTTTTAGGTTTTTTTGTTGTTGTTCTTTTCCTTTTTTCCTTGGAATACTGTATGGTTGCTACCCTTTATTCTGTTTTGTTTTGTTTTGTTTTGTTCTCTTTAAATAAAATTATTTTTTAAAAAAAGATATTTTTAATAGGGCATAATGACTTAATGACATTTTTCGAAAAGAAACTCACAAATCAGTGCAGCAACTTAACAGCTGTCTGAGTTATACCACAATTCCAAAAGGTTCAAGTGGTGTCATAGAACATGGCATGTGCTAAGAAAGTTGGGGGGCCCACGACAGCTGAGACATATCAGGATAAGTATAAAGGCACAAATGCATTTTCAGCTACTCCCCTAGGCCAGTCAGGTAAGGAGCATTTGTGATCACATATTTTATTTGCTTTTGCAAATGAGTTTTGCACACATGAATTTTCGTAAATGAGGCTATGGGCCCTAAGGAACTTTCAGATGGTAGCAAACAAAAACGTTAGTTTGTTTTGTTCACATTGTTAATATTGGTGCTGCCTTTACAAGAGACATAATGAAAATAAACTACTGCACCTAGGGAGCCTCGGGGAGAGTGAAGATTTAACTCCTGGAAATTATTTGTTTTTGTTTGTCCCGTGCACCACAGGGTAGGGCTTCCCACCATTTCCCTACCTCGCAGAAAGCCCTCTTCACATAACAGAGGAGTGAATTTCATCTGTAAAAAAAACTAGCATGAAATTATATATCAACAGCAACAACAACAGATTTAACATCTATCAAAATGCACATGCTCACCATACACCAGGAGACTGAGCTCAAAGAACCTAATACAGGAAAAAGCTAACATTCCCAAGTCACCAGTGGCAGCAAACAATCTGTTTCCTGGGATGAAAAGGCCCAGAGCGAGGGTGTCTAAGAGGTCCAAACTCAGTCTGCTACATCTTGGGCCTTGACCAACAGGGACCAAGACTTCTTCCTCCTGGCCCAACATTATCCAGTGGTAAAGGAAGGACCATAATTTACCCTAGAGTTAATGACCTATATACATTAGCCACAGCACTGACTCCTTCACACATCACCTTAACCAAAATATTATTATTCTAGCTCATTATATGGATCAAGCTGATCTCATAGGGTGACTAAGTAAGTGTTATTACTCCCATCTTATGGTTGAGAAAACAGGCTAACAAACACAGTAATCTGTTCAAGGTCAAATAGCTAAGAAGTGGCATAGCATGACTTAGATCTAGGAAGCCTGGCTCTAGAGTCCCTCCTCGAAACAGATACACTTCATTGCAAGGTACTGAATACTCAGTGTGTACCCAGCACTGGGGTTTGGCCCCTGATTCCTCTTTTGAAACTAAAGGAAATAAGACTACTTCCCAGCATTATGAGGATGGAATAGGATGTTGTCTGAAAGACACTTGGGTCAGTGCCTCGTACCTAATAGACACTCAGTGGGGTTGATTCCCACCCTCCAGCTATACAAAAATGAATCAAATTCCATCACCTCCCTGCAGGGTTGGGAATAGGTCTGGAGATGGCAAAACAGCACTTTCCATATAAATCCTTTCACCTCTCAGGCAGATCTTGTGGGAGCAATTTGAATCCTTTGTGTTCATGGAAATCATTTTAAAGTGAAAATACCCACACCTCTTTCCCTGTGAAACATGTTAGAATTTGATACAACTGCTGTCCCTGCCAAGGAGTGATACAGATCATACTGTGTTAATGTTTTCCACGGCTGTAGGAGCCACGTTATAATCAGACAACGTCCTACTGAGGCATTCACGCACACCTAAAAACCTACCAAGCCCCAAAAATAAAAAGGAGAAACCTTTTCCAAATCAGTTTTTCCTTTGTCTCTCTTTGCAACACTCAGATTCCCTTCCTTTTAGCCACTGAGCTAAACCTCAGGTAGAGAGAAATATTTGGCATGAAAATGATTCTCCCATTTAAAAACCTGAAGTCTTTTAAACACCTATAAGAACTGTGTATTTGTACATTTTAAATATGCTGAGATTTCTGTAAGGAGCACAATAACATTTTAAAATCCAAGTCATTTAATTCCATTGCTCTTCTTGTCAACTTGTGCGTGATATAACAATGTCAAGCCAAAGTGGAACACAGATTTTTAAGAAAGAAAAGAAAAGGTGTGGCCTCAGGCAGACAAAGATATTTAGAGTCTACAAAAGAAGCATTCTTAAAATCCCTAATGTGGCCTTCCTCAAAAATGATTCTAGTCATCTGGGAAATGACTGCAGTACTATAAATATTTGGTTTTGCTCTACTTTTCAATTTACCGCTCCATTTCAGAGAAATTAAAGCATCAACAACTAGTGTTTATGCAGAAGCCACGAAGTACCCAAACAGCCACATATATCTCAGTTTCATTCAAAACCTGGGAAAGCAAATCAATGAAGGATAATGGAATAGGATAAAATTAGCTCAGTCGGGAAGAAAACATATTTGCCTTCTAAGGTGTCTCTTCTCAAAAATGCAAAGAAAGGGGAAAAAACAAAACTTTCTCCCACCATCATAGAATAGCCCTTAATTCAGCAAAGTGACCATCTGCCAGCAAAACTGATGAGAAGACCTTAACAATAAAATCTTGTAACCCCCAGTTCAGTTTTTCCCTCTTGAGAAAGCATAACCTCCCCTTCCATTCTTCCCCAATTTCATATTGCTTGTGTTTCCAATCAGGATTCGCCTATCTAAAAATAGGTAATGTGGTACTCACAACTCCTGTTAGTAATATATTCCTTTAAGCTACATTCTGAAACCAAGCAGGATCCATAAATCATGCCTCTTCTCGCATGAAATGAGAAATGCTAAGGTCAACTGAAATTTCTGGAAAGGTGGAGAGGTGGAGCCACCCCAGTTATTTTTCTGCAAGTCGCAATAATTGCAAGTGCCTCTTAGGAGAGACTCAGCACCAGTAATTTCCTAGCTCAAGCATAAAGCTAAATTGTCACAGCTTCTTATGTGTGGGAGAAGCCTTAATATGCACGGTACTGAACACTAGGAGATAAAAGGCCGGTCTACAAAATAGCTCTCCACAAGGTCTGGAGAGCCTAATGTGGCTTTGTCTCTGATCATCTCCTCATTGCAGACCTTCAGCTGACCCCTGCCGAGTCATCTGGGAAAAGAGGAAAGTTCGAAGACCTCCTAAAAAGTAAGGTGGTGGCCTGGAGTCCAACGTGTTCATTCTATCATACGTCCATTCTATAGTGATGTGTCTTTTCAAAGATCTCAAAAATGTGTGGCATACTACTAAATCTCAGCCCCAGAGGGCTTTGTTTTGACATTATATAGTGGATGGCAGAAAAAAAGTCTTTCTTTGCTTTGATATGAAGAGGCTATTATCAATATCATTCCATATTGACAAAGAAAATACATTTTCTCTCCCTCTCTCTCCCTCTCTCTCGTATTTTGCCTCTCCCGACCTCTCTCCCTCCCTCCCTCCCACTGGTAGAGCAGCACAGAATACCCATGAGCTCACCCAGACTGAATGCTCCTGCCAAGCTGGTGATTGCACTTCTGAAATATACTAGTCTCCATATGGGGCTGTTTGCTTTAGGTGTTTTGCTCTCTGTTTTGCTGAGTACTTACCTCAGAGCAAGTAAATCACAATGGATGCAACTTTATAAATCAAAAAAAAAAAAAAATCAAGAAATAAATAGGCTAGCAAATAGTGAAAGCCAGAGTGTCAGATCCCTGGCAATTGTTTTTCAAACCTTAGCCCAGCTGTGTTTATTTCCCTTCATTCTGTATCCTCTTAGGGTCAGGCTTTGGGCAGGTGGAGGAGAGCCCAGGGCCTGGGAGAGCAGAGGAGATTTGCGCAGCAGGATTAGGAAATGGTTTTGCCAACCAGAGCCAGACAGATGTCCCAAACCACCTGTGAGAGATTCTGGAGGCTTGAGGTCATGCAGGGCTGATTGGAGTACTGATTTCATAAAGTCTTCTTAAAATTTAATTCAGATTAAGAGTTGCAACATGTTTCAAATACTGACAAATACTGCGTATTTCAAATATTCTGAAAATTCCATAAGAAGAGATTAACTTTTCAAATGCCATGTGTTTTGGTTCTATGGCCACTATTTCCAACTTGTTTGTGAAACAACCTATGTCAAGTAGAAATTGACATAGCTACTTCAAGACAAAATGAAAGGAAGACAAGAAAAGATGTTTCCTCTTGGGCAAAGACAGATATTCAGAGTCTATGACAGCAGCATTCTTGAAACCCCTGAAAGTTACTGGCCTTACTCAAAAACTATTCTGGCCATCTGGGAAATGACCCTAGAACAGAAAATGTTTGCTTCCGGTCTACTCTTCAATTTACTACTAATTTCAGAGCCACTAAACCATCAACAACTGGTGTTTATGCAAATGACACCATCAGCTATGTCACCTTTAGTGAGTTTCTGAACCTCAGTTTCTTTCACCACAATAGTGACACCTATCTCCAAGGCTCCTTGTGAGAGTAATAACAGCGTAAGTGACATGTTTTAACGCAATGCACAAAACGTGGCAGGAACTTACAAAAAAGAAGCCAAAACTGCCTCCTAGGGTGACCTGACAGAACAACCTGCGATGAGCGTTTCCACCACCATTAGCCACTCACGGGTGAATCCAACACAACTGAGCCCCAATTGCACCCTCCAACCTTGGCCTGGTTGAGACTCACCAGCCTGGAAAGGTCTCTGAGAGGATTTTTCAGATGGAAAAAGAAAGTTATGTGAATGATTTACCAGAAACTGAAAAATGCACCCCCACACATATTTTTCTAAAAGCTCCTAGAATCCGTCACACAATAAAGCCTTAAGCCCATTAACTCAGTCACTTTTTAAAGTCTTTACTCATTTAAAATGCATATAACAATTGATTACATGGAATCAGATCATTGTTAACTGGTTATGTTAACACAACCAGTTATATATGGTTAAAGTATGATAACCATATCTGTACCATAGATAACATACCTACCATCGATTCACCACTTCCTTGTGTACATTAGCATTCTGAGCCCTGGAACAATTGCTAATCCTCTCAAGTGCCAAGCACGCAAGCTAGAGATTGTGTGCATTTAAGTAGGCACTGAGACTTCAAAAGCCAAAGAGCATGTCATAAGAGAGCAAAAATTCAAACCCAGTTTACCTGGCTCCAAAGCCAAAGAGCATGTCATAAGAGAGCAGAAATTCAAACCCAGTTTACCTGGCTCCAAAGCTTATGCATTCAGCTACACCATGATACCTCTGCTTTCACCTCTGTAGCTAATGCAATTGCACCCTCCATGAGAGCAGTTAAGGAAGTGCTTAAAAAAATGAGATGGAATACAAGAAATGTATGTCTGTGGTACGAACCTCCAGGATGGTCTCCAAAGAACCCTGCCAGCGGGTATTCATGACCATGTACAATGCCCTCCTATAGCGTGTCAGGGTAGATCTGTGAAGCCAAAAGAGTATGACAAGAGTGATTTGTGTCACTTTCAAGGTTGTTATGAAAAGCAGATTCTGCCTGGATTCTGGCTTGTTCTCTCTCTCTCTGATCGTTGGATTTCAGGGACGGAAGCTGTAATATCCTCATGATGCTCAGGCTGCTCAGAATAGAGGGCGTGCTGCAAGAAACCAATGCCACCAAACCCAAGTGTGGTAGCACATACCTAAACCCAGCACTTGGAGGCTGAGGCAGGAGGACCACAAGTTTAAGCCCAGCCTAGGCAACTTAGTGACTTGGCAAAACCCTGTCTCAAAATTTAAAAGAGGGGGTGGAGTGCTGAGGATGTACCTCTGCACAAAGGCCCTGGGTTCAATCCCTAGTGTTATGAGAAAAGAAAGAACAAATCAATAAAAGGAGGAAGGAGAGGAGAAGGAGGAGAAGCAGGAGGAAGACAGGTAGGAGGAAAAAGAGGAGAAAGAGAAGAACAGCAATAACTACAACACAAGTCAAGGAGAAGTAACAACTGAGGCCTCTCACTTACAATTCTGTGAATAACCATATTCCAAGCAGATCCTCTAGCCCATGTTGCACCTTCAGACAACTTTTGGCCTGGCCAACACTTTGCCTTATAATTCAGAAACACCCAGCTAAATTGCTCACTAATTCATGCATTCAGCTTAGAAATTGAGATAATAAAAGTGTTGCTTTAAGCTGCTAATTTTGAGAGTAATAAAGAACTAATACAGTGTGAAAACCAGATAAATCAGAGGTTAAAGAAAACCTTAATAAATCAGATGTGGTGGCACATGCTTGTAATCCCAGCACTCCGGAGGCTGAGACAGGAGAAATGCCATGAGTTTAAAGAAGCCTTAAGAGAATAGAAAAAGATGGCATCCAGAGTAATAAAAGATTTGAAGCATGAAGATAGACAAAAAAAGAGAGATCATGGGGCTGGGAATTTAGCTCAGCGGCATAAGCGCCTGCCTTGCAAGTGCACAATTGTGAGTTCGATCCCCGGTATCAAAAAAAAAGGAGACATCAGTTGAAGTGACCAAAAAATCATATATAAATGCTATATAAAAGATTTATATAGCATTTCCTCCTAAGTAGTGTTCTAAGGGCTGACACTGTGTTAGCTCATTACATCTTCATGGTAATCCTATAAAGTAGTACTAAAGTTATTTCCATTTTAAAGATTACAAAACTGAGGCATTCAAGTCTTAGTAGTTTGCCCAAGTAAACAGTAAAGCTGAGATTCACTAGGCAGTGCACCTCTCACTGCTGCCTCTTCCTCCTTCCACAAGCTATCTTTCTGATGTAAAGAGAAAAGGAAGGGGGGTGACCCCCTCCAAGTTTGTCAGGGGTCTGAGGAAACCCCATGCCTTTGGTCTAAATTCTTTGATGATTATTTTGATAAAGATAACAAAGCACATTGAATAGCAATTTCCTCATTTATTTCACTTAATCCTTAGAATACTCTTCTGCCAGAAAAAGAGTAGATATTTTTAATCTCCGTTTTACAGAGGAGAAAACCAAAGCTGGGAAATGTTAAGGCACCATTTGGTTTTCTGAGTTTGAAATCAAATGAGTTTTCTTGGCAAATTAGAGAATTTTCCATCCTTCGTTTACATTACAATTCAGACCTGTTGAAACGTTTTTTGTTCACCTTACCTGCTGACATTTGCATTTACCAACTTTCATTTCAGATTCCTGGCGTGGAAAAAAAATAATAATAAATCAAAGAGGAAGCAGCCCTATGGGAAAATCATGAAGTTCATGTGCCGCCTTAATTTCAACCAGGAGAAAACACATTCATAACAAAACATAATCACAGTAATATTCAAAATCAATTTAAGCAAACAAGAGTGGCATAATTAAAGTCAAAGCTCGAGGCCTCTTTCTCGGAGAACAAAATGGATTGAAATAACTATCACCACCCTCACTAAAAATATAATTAAATTAAATATGCATGTGCATGTTGAAGAATAATCATTGCACTAGCCCTCAAAGAAAACTTTGCCTCCAATCAATTGAAAGAAAAGAAAACCTTACCACTACTCCCCCACCCTCAACAATGTAGCAATTGTGAAATCCACAAAAAATTTAATTGGGGTGAAAATATGAAGGTGCCGAGGAGAGGAACCCGGGTAGGGTCAAACAACCCTAACAGCTCAGCAACACAGTCGTAATTTCCCTGCCTCCGCGTGCCACCCGCTCCCCATGCACGTCCATCTCCTCTGCAGTGCCAGTCTACAGACCCCGCGTTATCTAGTCACGTGGTACACCCCCACCCCGCGTTATGCTAGGAGCCCTTTCATTGGGGTGGGGAGGACGGGTGTGATGCGCACGTCAGGGTTCTCTCCGGGACGAGGTTAGAAACCGGCCCCACCGAGGTGCTCATTCTCAGGTCTTCCCTGGGAATAATACTTGCACTAATGAACGTGTCCTCTGTCATTATCCCCGAGGCAATTAGGCTTCGCGGTGCAGGGCCGCAGGCGGCCTCCGCCTGGGGTAATCAATCGGTTCTCCGCGGCGTGTCAATCAGCCCTCACCGAGCGGCCGCTATTGACTGCGCTCAGCGTGCGCGCACCTCCCGCTCCCTCGCCTCTTTCGGGTCCACCGTCACACAGGCCGGGAGCCTGCTGTTTTTCCATCATGAAGTGGAATTGTTTCATTTTTCTCTGCTTGTGTTGACTCTTTCCCCCTGTTTTATCCTTTCAAGACTATCATAGAAAAATACAGTATTCGACACGAATCCTCCAGAGGGCTTCTTGGCTGTGGTTTCAGTATGTGTTATTCTGTACTGCATTCTTCTTCCTGTCTTTACCTTTAGACACCTCAGACTACATCCTGACGATCCCTGCTACAACCTCCAAACAGCTGTACTTCGTTGTTTGCTGTTTCTGGCCATATATTTATGATTTCTGCTCAGTATTAGGAAAGCCTTAACTAATTATCCACAGCAAACTGAACTGTTCTAATCTTGTCAGGATGGTCTCTTATATTATTTAATCTTTATCACATACTGACAAATTACCATTGTACACATTTATTGGATACAAAGGGATGCTATGATATATGCATATAATGCAGACTAATCACATTGCCTCAAACGTTGCTCTCCTATTCCCTCTTCTAACTGAAACATTATACCACTTGACCATTATTTCTCCATTCTCTCAAGTTCCAGAATGGCCCTAAATTTATTACCAAACTACACTGGCAGGAATTTTTCAGGACTACCTCACCCAACGTGAAATAATCCGCACCTTAGACCAGTGGTTCCAAACTTTGATTTGAAAAATTCAGTCAAGGTCAACTTAAACTAGCTTGTTTTAAGTAATCATCATATTGACATGTTTGTACTGTGTGCGCTCGGAAAGTCATCAACACTAGAAAATACCTATTTCAGTTGGAAAGCGTATATTTATTTTCTGTAGATGAAAAAGAGATCTTACCTGCTACACCACAAGGAGACACTGACCTGTTGGGAATTTGCTAGTAGCTCTGCCCACCCCCCACCCTAACTAACATCATAACAGGTACAGGAGCTAGAGAGTGAGCTGGCAGGCGCCAGCTACACACACAAATACCCATGGTGCACACACGTAAGAACACACACGGGCGCACACCCGTCTCTTATCCACCCTCAAACTGATACGCAGAGGAACCTCAGCCAGGACGGCAGGGGGCCTCTGAAAGAAAGATCCTTTGCAAAAGGGTCTGTCTTCAAAAGTCCCAGGTTTATATTTTCCTGGTTCAACTACTCCTGGAAGTCACCGTCCTCAGGGAACAGCCCAGGGGACGAACAGCCCAGGGGACTGGCAGTTTGTTATCAGTATTTTGTCAGCTTCCCTTACTTGCACAAAAATGAGACTATGACTGCTTACCATGAAGAGGGGTGTTGGTCAAAATGAAAAGCAACAGGTTACCCAACAATTTCTTAATGGGAAATCAAATAATTTCTTCAAAAGTGTTGCTTTTAGGGATGCTTGAGCTGCATTATTTGTTAAGACGGCACCACAAACAGCCTTAACCCAGCTAAACAAGCAAATGAGCTAGACACTGCGATGGATGCATGTGCCACCAGTTACTCAGGAGGCTGAGGCAGGTGTGGATAACAAGTTCAAATTCAGCCTATACAACGTAGTAAAAAAACTGTCTCAAAATAAAAAAAGCACTAAGATGTAGCTCAGCTCTCCCTGGTTCAATTCCTAGTATCACGGAAAGAAGAAAGAGAAAAAGACAGCGATGGAGGACAAGGAGGGAAGTAAAGGAAAGGAGAGGGACAGAAAGGGAGGAGGAAGAGGGGAAAAAAGGAGAATAGGTCAACTGGAAATGAGCGGCAACCCATGGAAAAGGTGGTAAAGAGACATAAAATTAACGGACAAGCATGGTGCTATATACAGCACACATACTCTCTTTTAAAATCTTCGCAGCCACTCTGTGAGACAGGTCATACCATGAGACATACTGCCCAGATGAAGAAGCTGAGGCACAATGAAGTTGATATTCTAGCCAGGAAGCAGCAAGGCTGGTACTTGAACCCAGAGTGTCTTACCCTGGCACCCCGGATTTTTAGCACTTTGTTAATCTGCTTAGCCAGAGCTCAGCACTGCCCAATGAGCAGGTTGTAATACTCCTGGATACTAAACTCTTATAAACACCTTGTGTGTGCCTACCAAGCAGCTCTCCCATATAATTTGGCCTCCTCTGCTATCACGAAAACAGGGAGGGTTTTGTGAGTCCTATGAGAGTTATTTCTGTAAAGCGATAAACTGTCAGTGTCCTCCCCACCTCAGTCTCCTGAACACTGAATTATGAGAGCCATCCCCCTTGGACCTGAGCACTCCCCAAACTTCCAAGCTGGAACAGATCCTGGGACGCCTGAGGTCCATGCAGCCCTGCTCTATGCAGCCTTCGCCTGCTCCAATCTCCCATTTCTGCTATTTCCCCACAGAAACCACAGCTTTCTTCCACTCCTCAGCTATGACGAGGCAGCAAAGGCAAATGGTTGTTAACACTTTTACAACCTCATCATCCATCACTTTGAGGACATGCTGCTCTTTCCTCTCCTTTCACATACACATGGTTCTTTACAAGCAAATGACATCCGGATTGGGGGTTTAGCTCAGCAGCACAAGCACCTGCCTGGCAGGTATGAGGTGGTGAGTTTGATCCTTGGTACCAAAATATAAAAATTTTTTTAAAGAGTGTAGTTGTCTTCTTTCATTAAAAAGAAAATGATTTCCCATTATCAATGCTCCTTGGAACCACTGACTCATATAAGGGCTAATCAAAACATATGGAATATGTTTTTAAAAAATTATTATAGTGAAAGACACATTGTCATTAATCCCTCTCAAAGTCCTCCTGTTATCCCATCATTCTTGTCACTTTCTGAAGCAGTTCTGAAAATGCTCTTTTGTGAATATCTCTGTGAGGTGTGAGCAAACCTATAGTGAACATTGTTGCTGAATGCCATCCCGTGGGAAGGTCCCCAAAGGACCGCCCCACCCACAGCCCTTCTAAGGACCGGGCCACGCAGGCATGACCTGCCTCCACGGGGGAGCTTGTGAGCCAGAGGGAGCCGATCTTAAGGCTCACAGCCACTTTCCTGGGCCTGACATGGAAAGTGAGTCCAGTCCACCGGGGTCTTGCCTTGGCACTTTGACTGAGAAATTCTCAGGAAAGGGACTAATGAATCATGGTGCTGAGGACACAGGGGGACCTGAGATTGGCTTGGGCCAGGGCAAGCCACCTGCACAGACATTGTGAGGGGTAGAAAAATCACCACAGAGGAGGAAAGACCCTGCTGGAAACAGAGTACATGCATGGGGAAAAGCACGTGCCAAGCAGACTTGGTTTCCATGAAAACGGTTTTTATAAGCATGGCAGAGAAAGGATGAAGGATGCCTGGGGCTGGAGAGGTAGAGAAGACAACCACACTCTTCAGGGAAGGTAGGAATGAGCAAATGCCAGTACTGATATACCTCTATCCTAACACACTGCTCTAAGTTCTCACCAACAACAATTGCCTCTCAGGATACTCAAAACATCTCCCCCAGCCACAACTACAGAAGGATAGACTCTACCTCTATCAGGGATGGCTTTATTCTTCATTCTGAGGGTCAGCATCATATAGCTGACCGCATGCCAGAAAAGGGAGAGAGATTATCCTCCAGTATGGGAGAGAGTAAAATAAACAGGAACCTAACATCCACTGCATTTGTCTGGACATAGCCCCAGTCAACACACGGTATTATTGCCAGACACTGCTTATTATCCGGTGGACAGTCCTTACTCCAGACAGCGAACTTCTTCACCTTCATCCCAACTGTGACCTCGGATTGAGTGTGAAACTTTGCACAGCCCCTCTAATTTACGGGGAATTTCCCTTCCTGGGTAAAGCAAACACACTTCCTTCCCACTGTGGCTGCTTAACTCCTTCCTCCATTCTTTTTGAATCATCTGCTCTCACTGAAGAAGTTGGACACTGAAAGGAGTTACTGAAAAGTCAGTCAAAAGTAAAATTAAAGCCCAGTTCCTGAGCCTTACCGGGTGCACAGAAATGACTTCATGCCTTAATGGAGCCGTGAACACAATGGTGTAAATGTGGCACTTGACAGGTGGCCCACAGGTCTCATTGTTTTACAATTATACCCAGATGTCAAATATCAGTGCTGGCATTTAAAACCTATGGAATTGGTGAGTGTTCCAAATGGTTCATGTCTGCCTTCTGCAGTTTAAGTGAGGAGACGACAGGTCTGTTTAACACAGTGTGTGTTTTTCCTAACTAGCCAATGACACGAAAGAATTATACCAGGTACTTACTATTTATAACTCATAGCCACGTCCACAAAATACTTCCTTCTCTGTCGATAGACATTGTCCTTAAATCCCTTAAACAAAAAAGAGATTACGTTATTTAACAAAGTGCCAAAAAATTAGCTGCAGAATGCCCAAAGGAAAATCACTGTGGTGTTGATTGAGTGCTCAATTCAGATGTAAATCTTAGCCTCAGATGACTTGTCTTGATGACACAGGCAAAAGCAAATTGTGCTTACAGTAAAACCTCATTCAATCTGGACTCTACTAATTTGGGATATGTGGGAATTCAAAGAGGTTTACCTCTGCACTAAGTAAGCAGAATGGCTTAGGAAACAAATTGATATTTTGAACAATACCTTTTGGTTTTCAAGCATCATTCACATGTAATTGATCTTAATCACAAGTCACTCTCATCCTATTTATTAAAATGAGTCTCTTTAATAGGATTATTCAATAAATTCATTTAATTCTAATTGCTCTGTGTAAATAATTAATAAATATAACATTTACTAAAATCTCTGTCAGTCAGGATAATCATCAGATTCCCAAATTAGTATGAATTAAAAAGGTTTTGCTGTCATTTATGACTGCAGTCACTTAATCTAAAATCAGTAAGGGATTCATGCAAGGGCAGCAGGTTAGTTCTATCTCATTCTGAGTTACTTTCATTCTAACACATCTCAGCCAACCTAGCTAAGATTTTTATCTAGCATCATCTCCTTGGAAAATTAAATACCATAGCTGTTGTTTTTCAGTCAAATGGAAGACTACTGCGAGGACTTCCTAGTTTACTCAACAGTGTGTCCTCTTGAAATCAGACTTCTCATCTTCCTCTTCTCCCTGTACTTTCGATTAATTCTTCTGGGGTTTTTGCTGCTTGCCGTAGCTGCTGGACACTCAGAAGAAATGGTTTCCACTTAACTTCTTGTCTCTATAACCCCATAACGTCCAAGGGTAACTGGGAAGCAGTGACCTCTGTTCAGGGAGGTCAGGCAAGAAGACAAGCCATAGGGATAAGAGAGCAAGGGCAGGGCCCACCAAGGCCTACGCTGCCTGCGTGGCCACACAGACACTTCTGCAAGGTGGACTGGTGAGGAGGCTCCCCTAAAATACTAGAAATCCACCCTGTTCTCTTGTTTTGCTAACAGAAAACAGGCCTTAGAGATCAGGAATCTTCATAGGGCTCTCCACTATACAGAAAGGGAGAATGACCTTCCTTTCAGAAAAACAAGAGAGTTTCAAACGGAGGGGAGAAGGATAAATGCCTTGAGATCACAGTTAATGCCCAGTAGAAATGAAGTCTCCTAAAACAAACAAACAACAACAAAAAAACCGAAGTCTCCTCTGCTGAGAAACTAGTACTTTCTGTCTTGTGCTGTGGACACCGAGTTTTTTCACTGGGGTTAACGGACAGATCTTGTGAAGATCTAAAATGTCTACAGACTAAATTTTGTGGCCATAGTTACCTCATTCACTAATGGGTCTGCGATCTAAAAATGTCCTGCTGTAGAGGATAGCCATGATCAGGGAGAAAGTAAGTCTCAACACTCATGGTAAAACCAGGTTACCTGAGGGTAGGAAAACTGAAGAACTCCCAGCACCTTTATTACTCAAAAATAAAGTAGGCCATGACAAAAGAGGAAGAATTCTGTGAAAAGCACAGCATCTGTTCCCTAATTCCTGCCAGACTGGACACCATGGTAACAACATCGTAATCTGCTGGGCTTCCAGAAGAATCTCAACTGTTCCTCCTCAGCAAACACCTGCACCTTTTCCAGGGACGCAAGAGAGAAATTTACTCATCATGCCTCATTAGTCTGGAGTGGCGGTGATTACGCAACGTGGGCGATCCAGAGCTTCCTGGATTGAACCGTGGACTGGCAAAGTAAGAGATGCCGGCTGCACTAGCAATTATAGACACAGCATAACTTGGACATTCGTTCTGAATGGAAGCCAGGGGTAGAGTTCCCAGACAAAATACAGAATGCCCAGTTAAATTTCAATTTCAGATAAACAACACATTTTTCCAATTTAACTGGGCATCCTATGTATTTTATTCACACAATCTGGCAACCCTCTACCCTGAGAGTACCTCCTGTACAAACCTACCTCCTCTCCCTCAGTTTAAATCAAAGGTAACTGAAGACCCAGCCTGAACCCTAAAGTGCCTACCTCAATTTATGCTGCCACTGAAGTAGCTATCCCAATCCTGGTGGGACGCTGGAATCATCTGAGGAGCTTTAAATAATACTCCAAACCTGGCCGTATTCCCAGAGATTCTGATTTTAGATTTCTGGGATGAGGCGCTGGCACCAGTGTTTTGCTTTTTGTTTTGTTTTGTTAATATCCCACAGATGATGTGAATGGGAAACTAAAGCTCGGACTCACTGAGCTAGGACATTAGTTCTTACACTTAGAGCTCATCAGAATCTCCTGCCAGTCCGTTACAGGAAGATTCTTGGTTCTGTCTCTGAAGGTTATGATTCAGAGGGCTTCATGTGAGCCTCAAGATGTTACATTTTTAACAAGCACCCTAGGAACAGACCTATAGTCACACTTCGAAAGACTCAGTCCCATTCTGGCTGGTCCCCATGCCCTCCGGAGGAGACCTCCACCAGGAGCTCACTAGAAATGCAGAAGCCTGAGATCTATAGAATCACTACCTACATCTTTAGAAGTCACCTCCCAGGTGACTTGTTTTCCATTAAAGTTTCATAGGCACTAGGTTAGACATTTAACCCTTTCTAAGGAACCTCAGCAGCACGACTTACCTACCAAGCCCTTTCTGAACCACCCTACTGCAAGGGTCCCTGTGTCCATCTCAGAACTGAGATGATTCTCAGTCGCAAAAAAGTGCTTAGATGACATTTTTCTTCTTCATCAAATTAGAACTTACAAAACACCAATATCAAATTTTGTATAATGAGTATTTGGCATGCTTATAAAAGACATGTGGTTAAAAATGACAAGCGTGGTACAGAGTTGCTAAGTACTTGTAATTATTTCAAGTGGCTGCGCAGAAAATAAGAGAAGGTATCATAAAGTGGGTGTAATTAGAAACAATGGAATAAAATTAAGCACAGGAAAATTTACTCTTGGTGTTAGAACAAATTTTTTTCAGAGCAAGGTCAGTGGTTACTGTGGTTTTTCCATTCAAATAGCTGAACCTCTTTCTCCGAGTTGAGTAATTTTCAAACTAGACTAATGGGAACACTTGGAAATAGGTTATTGAAAAATCCTTTACTGTCCAGACATTGATCCGGATGATTTAATGCAGCATTTTCATTACTGGAATTAAGCATTTACTCTTTCCAAAATGCCTTCCAGTTGTTTTATTAACTAGGCTTTTCAAACACCCCTTTGAGGTCAATAAGAATTTTATTTCCGCTTTTTTACATAAAGAATGAGACACAGAGGTAGAGGGACTAGTCCAAGGTCATTCTGCAAGTTAACAACTGGTTTCTCTGCAGCCCTAGTCCTGACAATCACTTAAGCCAGGCCCCTGTGCTAAATCTGACTCCTCTGAAACTGAGAGAAGAAGATAACAAAAGTCGATTATTGAGACCATTTTTGAACGTTTTTTCTGATGTTCAGGAGATTTACATGCTAAACAGTCTATGAAGCAGTCTGAAGGCATAAGCTATGCTGGCAAGTGAAACACACTGTTTCTTGTATGAATTCAGGTTTTTAAAAATAATGCAACTAAATTAGGTCTGCTTGGTTACTTATTTGAATCACATATTCCAACTGGTTTGAATTGGTATCTTATACAAAATGATTAGTGACTGAAAATTTCTCTAGCGTTGAAGTTCTCGTATTTTCCCGAACAAAAATGATTCCCAAACCTCAGTGTGGACTGGTTAATGCAAGTGTCGAGGTGAGGCCGATGCTGCAGGACCTGCACTCACGCTTTGACAGCCGCCACATAAGAGTGTGGCCACATTATCGGCCTCCCCTATTTAAATGGTGCGAATATCTATAAACTGCTACCCTCACCACACAAAGGCTTCCTATGAGCACGACTATATACTTGGGTCTCCCTCTTTTATCTGTTTCAAGCGAGGGTCACTGAGGAAGAAAGAAACTACATTGCCCACGTCTCCCAGACTATTAACCGCATTTCATTCTGATCACAAAGAAGTTCCAGCTAGGCCTCTCATGTTAAATAGAAACTGATGTATAGTGGGGAGAGGGGAAATAATGGGAAATGCTTACAAAAGTATCATAATTCTTTAAAGATGGTCATTTTTATTGGAGCTGAGGAGAGAATGGTGGTACACAGATTCGGAGTAGATGGGGCAGAGATACATCTTCCATCACAGCCTTATTTTAAACCTTCTGCCTTTCCATTGAGACTGAAGTCAACTACATTACTCTACTCCTAACCACCTCCAGTCAAGGAAAATGCCAAGAAACGTTTTACTCTCTCAGTGAGCCCCATCAGGCCCAGTCTTCTCTAGTATCTCAAAGGTATGATCAATAGCAGTTAATCATTTTTCTAAGGGTCCCCATCTAGAAGTATATTTCAGTCTGTCTAATTCCACAGAAATAATCTTCAGGGTGCAGAATCCTCTGCTCTATCCAACCCCTTTAAAAATAAATGTGGAAACACCATCTTTCTAACCTGCTTCTAGCCAACACGCGTGTACGGGGGAGCTTTATCATCACAAAGTCTGCTCTTGGTTATGAAGGATACATAATAAGTTGCTCTACAATAATGCATTACAGCTCGCTGCCTGGCCCATGGGCAGAGCTGGGAAAGCACGTGGCAGATGAATTTTGCTCGATACTTACTGGGTGGTCAGCATCCAGCTCAGTACCATACATGAGAACTCTGTGAGAACATCTGTCCAACTCAGAGATCTTCCGGGGAAACCAAGGCACATCCTCGAGCTCTATTAAGAACAGCGCAAAGCGCAAAAAACATTAGCTCACAGATTGTGTTTTCCCCTTCACAACATTTGTCAGACTGCAAAAATCACTCAACAAGCAAAACCCGCTCTTGCCTTCTTCCTCCGTCCAAATGTTCTCCGGTGGATTCAGTGTTACGATGGTGGTTTGAAATTTCAGCAACTGAATGAGTTCATTAAATTCTGCTTTACCGCACTCACAGTCCACGAAGATTTCAACCTCAGAACTTCTTCGTCGAGATCTCCTGGATTCAATATGAACCATGTTGACATGTTTTTCCTGTGGAAACATTAAGTAACATCTCTAACTCACACTCAGGTTGCAATAAAAGAAATGCTTTTTTGTTTGATTGATTGATTCATAAGGAACAAAATGTCAAGTACCCACAAAAGAGCAAAAGACAATCTTCTTGTCCTTTGATTGACTAATAAGTAAAAATGTTTCCAAATACTGTCTCTGTAAGACACCTGTATTGTTAAGCCTCAGTGCACTTTGTCTTGTCTCATGAAAAAAATAACCTGTAACTGTCTACTACCATATATTGCCGTCTAATCTCAAGATTTGTATGTTGTATGTTTCTGAAAAGCAACTAAAGCTCAAACTCCCAGTTTTATAATGATGGAAAGTTCTTTGTGAAATAAAGTTTTAAAATGAAGCAACTGTTTCTCAATAAATATTCCTACTCTTTAAAAAAATGAAGCAACTTTTTAAAAAATGAATGATTGAAAGAAATGGCAAGTGGAAGCTGGGAAGGTAATAGGAAAATTCCTGAGTATTTGAGAAATACCAGGCAAAGCATAACCCAGATCACAAGAAAAGTAAGGAAAGTGAGACAAGCAGTCGAGAGAAACTTTCAAAGACGAAAGTAAATCAAACAAGTAATTTACTTATGGCACAATGAGAAAGCAAAACAAAAGGTCAAAAATAATAATGTCCCCTAAGTCTGACCATTTAGTAATTATTCTCTTGCCGCAACCTCCAGGCTAGCTTTGTCCAAGAAACCATTGCTACAACTATCATCCTGTGATGAATTTCAGGAGTAAAAATCTTGCAATAAGCTACTCAAGGGATAAAAGTAAGTTAATGCCTAAAAATCAAGTTTAGATTTCCCCAGTGACATAACTGTCTTTCTCTCAAGTTAATTGAAGACCACATTCTCTCCACCCCTAAGCAGACATCTCTCCATCACTCCAGATGGTACACTCCAATTATTAGCCCAAGTCCTGACAGGATCCTGAATGACCTCAGAATTCTCAGCACAGGAGCAGGATAAGTACTTTTCAGTGGCTAAATAGGATCAAAACAAACAATGTGCTCCCTAAAGAAACAAGCCTTGTGACCAGGAGGCTAGGTGTTCTGTTTTTATTAACCTTAATAATAGTACTATATTTACTAAATTGATTGATAATGAAGGAATAATATTAAGCTAAAGAGTCAAGTAATTTCATGTACATTGTGTCACTTTGGACTTTTAATGACCATTGGTTGAGGAGATTTAGCTTACACTAGCTATGGGCAGAGTGAAAACTTGGAGCTGTTAACTTCCCTGGGGATTTGCCCCCTGCACCCAGCTGTCTAATTGAATCAGCTTGCCTTTGGGCTCAGTGCAGACATGGCTCTAGATGACATAATTACATGTGAAATACTATCCCAGATTTCCATTACGGCTGTTTATGGTACCTGATCTTTTCTTCAAGGTCAAAAGGGAATAATTGCCAAATAAGACTAATTTCCCTTCTATGATCATCATAGAGGCATCATAAAATACCTCATTTCTGCATACTTTGCAAAGCACTGTTGTTCACAGTATTATCCCTCAACACAGTTAGGTAAGAATCATTATTGTTGTTCTACAAATTAAAAAATTGAAACTTGGGAGCTTCTAGTGACTGACCAAAACAGGATAATACAAATGTGAATCCCTGGATAGCAATTCTGTCTTTGGCCACAGCATGGGTGCCCCAGTGCCAAGCAGAGGTAGCCTCCAAATCTTACTGCTCAAATTAGCAGCCACTGTCCCCAAACAAAATGCATTCAATAAGGGACAATGTATCTTTAACAAGTAAAGGAGCCGTAAGTGTACACTGGCAAGAAGGCAATAGCTTTCTTAGGCCTTTCTAGTCTCCTCCTCTTCTGGGCTCTTTTTTCAGGGCTCAAACCACAGATCTGAGACTGAGAAAATGCTACTACATTTCCATGAGACATAGGGAGAACTAGCCTTACAGTTCATATGTAAGGAAAATATCTCATCTTTACCAAAGATGCATTAAGATCATGAAGCAATTAGGCTTAGCAGCACATCATGTGCCTATTTTTATGCATCCCATTTATGTGATAAATATGCTCTTATTTATTACATGTGTACAACTCACATTTTAACAAATCAAGTAAAACTTCAGCTTCTTGATATTTAAAGATACCCTCTTTGTCTTCTTTTGGGTTTCTTTGTCAACTTTAGGGCTCACATTTGAATTATGAACTTTCTCACCTGGAGACAGTCTACAGAGTTCCTAATAGACTAACTCTGAATTGATAAATCACAGTTCACACAAATATACTTATTTCATTGTTTGGCAGACAAACTCATTTTGTAAAGTCTCATGACATTTCGTGCCTTTGAATCTTTCACCACATTATCCCAGGAAATGGCTCAATAATGTTTTGTAACAGATGACAAGTTTATAATGAGGTGCACAGTCATTTTTAAAGTTACACAATGATAGTTCACATTCACCTGAAAGAGCCTCAGTGCTTTTACCAGTCCCCCAACTTCGTTTTTCAAGGAAAATATCACTGCCGTCTTGCCACTCTCAATAGAGGTTTCACTTTTGCTGCTCCCCTTGTTGCCTTTCTTGTCATCATTTTTGCTGGAGCTAGCTTTATTTAGCTTCAAGAAATCAAAAACACAAAAACATTACTAGTTAGTATTCCAGAATTTTCTACAATTAGATTTTTCTCCACGTATTTAGTTCATAACCTGCAAGTCCCATCAGTCACAAATATTCAAAGTGAATTTGTCATGATACTCATAACTTTCTGTTCTAATTGTTGATCGAATCTATCCCAGGACCCTATTTTCAGTGCTTAAAATAGAATTTAATGGCTGATATTAAAAGGAAATCATATTTACTTCACTTTAATGGCAACAAAATTCTAACCGTCATTAAGTATGAAGGACCATATATGAATATTTCTGCCCTTTTTTCTCTGGGCCTATGTTATAGAATTAAATTTGATCTTTTGGCCTAAATGAATCAATTATATGTCAAGTACATTTACTACCAAACATAACAAAATAAAATCAAATATTTTTAACAACAGTAAATTTAGACTCAGTTAAATCTGAAATTGAAGCATTTATTTAATTTTTGAATATGTAAAGACATGAGCTAAAATGGATAACTTGCTTTCTGCAATTAGATCTGCCTTGTCAATACGAATGTCAGTGTGAATCTACTTGCACATGGAAGATGTTTGGCACAGAGGCAACTGTGTCAGGAGAGAGTATATGAAAAGTGATTATTAAATTCAGTCACAAATAAAAGGGGAAAAAAGAAAGAAAAAAGGAATAAAAAAACTAGCTAGCTAATCAGCAGCAGCAAACAACAGAATCAGAGTAATAACCACTAGTTCTCCTGACTAGAGAAAAAATGACAGATTCTGGCAACTCAGATCATATTGCCAGAAATGTAAAATTAAAAATGAGAAAATTTTCATTGACACAATGCAAAACTATGGTGGTTTATTTTATATTGTTTATATGCAAATATAGAGTTCAACAAACAGAACTATCACTTTGGAAAATGATTATATAATGCAATTACATCAATCTATTATGTCCTCATAAACAGAAAAACATATTTTTGATGTGGAACCTTATGAATGGTGGTTTCTATTGTCTTCATCTGATCTCTGTATTGGCTTTACTATTACACATTAGCATTGCCTTGCTCACTAGATTTGTATATAATACAACTCCGTATTTTATTATTTATGACAGAAAGCAACTATTGACATTTGACAGTACATTTAGTCATTAAAAGCTCAAATGTCTTAGTACTCTCAACATCTGCCTCCTTTTCACCAACGCACAATCTCATATATTTAAGTGCCATTTTTATCTGAAAGGAACGTAGGTTAACCATAACTCTGAGTTTTCTTTGTTTTCCTTCTAGCAGTTCATTATGACTTCCAAATTCTTCAATATAATATCTTATCCAAAAAGCCACATTTAAATATTATAAAATCTATTTATATTTTTGTCCTGATTTTTTCAAATTGATTTAAATAGTTCTACACAAGTTGCCATTATTACTTTTCAACATTTTTAGTAATATTAATATGCCAGTGCAATGCAACCCTCTGCCACATATTTTGAGCTACAAGACAGACTTTTCTATGACAAACTCAGTTGGAATTGGTTGACAAACTCTGATAGTTCAGCAGTGAAATATCACTTAATATTTTTAATGACTAGGATCCTGAATATATTTGTATTTCATTGCCATGAAATAAAAGTATTGTTTCTTATTAAATCTCATGAATATTACTTAAAATCAGGTCCTAAAATTCTACAAATTCTTCTTTTTCCTCTTCATATTTTAAATACAAAAGCTCCCTTACATATAAAAATAAGTAAAATACTGTTTTTGTTACTCCATCAATTAAACTTTTTAAATGGAATAACAAGGTATGCCGAAAACTTTTGAAAGGAGCTTGATTCTTCTTGATCTAAAATCTGTAATCAAGAATGCAAAATGTTAGTTCTGTGTTTAAAGACTGGTCATCGTAGACTTGAACAGGGTGAAGAAGTCATTACGATCTTGTGGAAACCACAGGAGTTGATTTAATTCCTTCTTCTTATACCTCCTCGTAATAAATGGCCTTTCAAAGTTCAATTCACGCAGGATTCAGGACATTGATTCACACAAACTTGGTTCTTAATGTTCAGAAACTTCACTTTCTATTTTGTGGACAGAAAATTGAGCACGCAATGATCACTACACCTGCTTTACTTTATGAAAGAAGAAGGCGGACAGAACGAAGGAAGGAGACAAGACAATGACAGGGGGCGCTGCGGCGCGCGGGCTTACTCCACACAAGGTGTCCACACGGTGAGGACCAGACGATCGCTACCCCAGCAAACACTCTAGAGACTCCCAGCTACTCAGTACTCACTGTTGAGCTGCCAAGCAGCTGATGCTCTTCAGGCACCGCTGAATCCAGAGAAAATCCTCTCCTTGCCCAGTATTTGCTGGAAAACATCATCATTGCCGGTTGCATGGATCCGGATGCAATTTTCTTTCTCGGCAGCAGGGGGTACTAGCGGGGCAATAGCGGCGCTGGTGGAGGAGAGGAAGGGGTGCTCTTCTGCAGTGTTCAGGGTGCTGTCCAGAACCCTAGTGCTCAAGAGCAATGCAAATCTGGCCTTCCCCAGACTCCTTTATATGAGTGACTGGGGCCTGATGGAAAGCTGATTAGAAAGAAACTCATTTCTGGTTGCTGATGGCCACAGTCAGATTACAGATCCGAAGCCTGGGGTTATCTGTGCTCAAGACACGATTTGTTTGTTTCGTAGGGCGAGTAGCCGTTCGGGCGGAGGTGGTAGGGCGGAGGTGGTAGAGGAAAACGCATAGAGGAATGTTATTTTTGTAAGAAAGTATCTGTCCTCTGATGTGAGCTCTCATCTCTCAAGCCTGCTATTGGCAAGGTAGCCTTAGTTTTTAAGTAGCTATGAATTCAAAGGTTCTGTGTTTTTTTCTAAAAGTAGGAAAATACGGAAGACAGGCACGGCTGAATCCTTAAGCTATTTGATGGTAATAAGCTTTTTTCTGATCTGGTGTGCTATAGCTGTGTGTGAACACACTGCGTATGTGCAAATCTGTATGATGGCTTCGTAAAAAGTGCTTTTTAATCTTATGATGTCTGTAGGCGCGAGGATGTTCAGGCAATTGTATTGCAAAGGAAATACAAAGCTTTGATTTAACCACATATAGGTATAGCTCAAACGCTAACCCTAGACTCCTCCTAAATGAGAATAAAAGTAAACTAAACGGCTCTATGTTACTCATTCCTCTGATGCTTTTGATGACCACTGGATTTTTCTTCTCCAATTGTATCCAGATCAAATCCACCAATCGTCATATATAGATCAATTGATGTTATTGTTAGTTACACTTTATAGAGTCATAAAATTCACTATTCCACAGGAAAATATTGCCAATCTTCTGAAGAATGGAAAATTCTTAATTGTGCTTGACTAAAAATCTAAAAGTCTGGGACTGGCACAGTTTGCCTCTATAGAAAACAAGATTTAAAAAATTTAAACAGGAGTGGGGAAACTAATATTGACTGGATTTGAATCATTTCTGGAGTTGAGGTATTTAATTATATTTGTTTAGTTCTGGAAATAATCATTTTATTTATATTTTCCTTACAGATCAGTGCTGATCAGCTTATAGGAAAGGAAAGTTTAAATAAATTGATAGAAATAATCATAAAAATAATAGGTAATATTACTAAATGCTTAGTACTTGCTAATATAAATTCTTTTTTTAAATTTTATTTAAAGAGAAAAAAAAGCAATACAGAAAAACGGGTAGAAACAATACAAAACCTCAAAAAAACCCATAAATCACTAGTTGACAAACCACATACTGTCCTCCCAGAAATAGCTGTTCATGTTACAAAATTAAGGCATACAAAGTGAACACACAGTGAGGCTGCAAACAGTTACAAAAAAACAGGATGGAATAAAGCCAATTGAGACAGTATAGTGAAATTGGCACAGAACAT